>MJUU01005079.1:17046-40963 GCA_002080025.1 Modiolus philippinarum
GATCACAACCCTCTTAAATTTATTCATAAAATGAAAGATAAAAATCAAAGACTTTTGAGGTGGAGTTTGACTTTACAAGGTTTCAATCTAGACATAAGACACATTGAAGGAAAAGATAATGTCATTGCAGACACATTATCAAGAGTTTGATAAATTTCGTAACACCTCATTGTTTATTTTAAATGTTTTTCATTGCATTCAAACATTTTCTTTTGGGGGGGAGGTGTTATAGGTAATTAAATGTTGTAAATATTCTATAATGTATTTTATTCATTGTTTTTATTTTGTACGGCCTTAATATTATATAATTTGTTTGGCCTAGTTATGTAACTTGTTTACAATAAACAAGGGTCAAGTTTATTTCACCTTAGAACATATAGAAATTTCTAGAATTTAAATATAATATTTAACACATAGAATTTTCTAGAGATTTTCCTTACATAATCATTCTAGTCATGTGATTGTCAGTTGATTAGAATGTTCTAGTTATATCTTGTGGATAGATTTTTCTAGAAATAATAAATGTATTTATATGAGGTAGCCGAAAAGGGTGAAGTCAGTCAGTTTAATAAGTTTATACAGGATTAATTAGTTTATATAGGATTATCACGCACATCTTTTGCATTGGAAATCGACATCAATTATTGTGAATCTATTATTAACTTTTTAGTGGGGATTATAAGGATTATTCTATTGGACATTTATTGGTGGTATTAAGTGAACTATTCGTTTGGATTATTACTTGGACTTCATTATTGTCAGATAAGTTATATATTGTATTTAATTTGTAAAATAATTATTATTCGTCTGATTAAAAGCTAATTTGAGCCAATTTTGTTTTTCATTATTGCTGGCAATTCATTGGTCATTTCTACCACATAACATTGTTAATTTTATTTATGCATATGCGCATTTCGACAATCTATGTCTCTTCAGTGCAGATAAAATCTAAACATTGGAAATCCTTACACCAAAATATGTGTAAAATCTGACAGAGAACAAATAACAAATAAAATGTACATAGAAAGGCCAAAATCAGCTAAGGACAGAGCTATACAAGGGGGAGATACTCCTTAGTTTCAAAAAAAATTTCCTAATTTTAGATATTGCAAGTTTCCAATTAAAATCACACAAATGAGTTCTAAGCTCTATCACTCAATGTACAATTTATGAATTTTATTTCGAGGCAGTATTGGAAAACATTTACGAACAAATACATCACTGACCCCACGGAAAGGGAATTTAATCGAGGGGAAATTCAGTACTTCAATTGACTTAACACTTTATCTACCAGTGACGCATATAGTCGCTCTACTACCTAAGACTGTATTGATGTGCACAATGGCCCTCCATACATTTCAATTGCAAACTTTTTGTGGGTGTCCTGCAGCCTAATGGCAAATGTCAGCAGCAGTTATAGGTAGTAGTTTTAAAGACCTTTTTTGTAGTAATAACGGCTGTTGAAAGAGCCCCAGAAACAGAAAATTCAAAAAATCGTCTAATTTGAGGGAGGGTAGGTAACTTCAAAGATATTTCCGCTTGACAAAAAAAGGTGAAAATGCTCGAACTTCGGTTGAATAATGTAGAAAGACGATTGAGAATAACAGAAATATCACTATTTTAGGAACAATGTCCCACAGAAAGAAACTGCGGCTAAATTCAGTGGAAAATAAGGAAATTGGGTGATTTTGACACTACCAGCTCTCCATACATTTCTCTGTCATGAACAATTCTTACGCTATTTATGTCAAAGATTCAGAAATGAAAGTGGTGTTACAGGCATAGCTACCGGCGCGAAGAGAAGCCGGTTCGGTACCACTTCCGGTTCTCTGGGACGACTATAGTACGAAAAAAACGTCAAAAACACCTTTTTTAGGTGGGGGTGGGCTGTTGTTGCCCTCCACCCTCCCCCTCCACCCCACCCCAATTTGCCTCCAATGCCGTCCTCCCCTAAATCACAATACTTGAACTTATTTCCTGTCAGCATCAACTATATTCTGCCTCATCTCATTTGCATATAATTTGCATAAATTTGCAAAGAAATAGAAATACGACTTTTTTAGAAAAAAGCTGTAGTAGACAAAGGGTTAAACAAAAATTTTCAAAATTTGAAAATTTCCCGAAAATACTTCATATCTGAACAATTTCATTTTTTACTTCCATAGCTGTTACAGTTACAATAACAATAACAACTAGATTTGCAATTGCAAGCAATAGCTGTTGTCGCCCCAGACGTCCAAGTCGATGATTCCATCTTGTTTGTAGTGTCAAAATCTACGTAGAAATCAATTTTCGTTGAAATCAGACAAAATTGGAATTTTGACCTATTTTGGCAGCCATCTTGAATATGGCGGACATTTTGCAATTTTTTTTCGCATGAATTCCTTGCTCTCATCCTATTAAACACTAATACAAAATATGAACAAATTCTACAATTCAGTTCTTTATTTATCAAATCCTCAATATTGTGACGTAAAATGGCAGGCATCTTGAAAATGGCAGCCATTTCTAATTTTTTGGTTAGTGCATGCACATTTTCTCATAATGGTTAAACTTTGTGCCAAGTATGAATGAATTCTGTCCAGGCATCTTTGAAAAAATAGCCGGACAAAAAACATTGGAAGAAAATAAAAGAGAAAAGCAATAACAATACTAGATTTGCAATTGCAAGCAATAGCTGATGTCGCCCCTGACAGCCAATTCAATGATTTCAGCGTGCTTGCAGCACCAAAATCTACCTAGAAATTAATTTTCGTTGAAATCGGACAAAGTTGAAATTTTTTACGTATTTTGGCGGCCATCCTGAAAATGGCAGCCATTTTGAAAAAAAAATTGCGTAAATTCATTCCTCTTATTTCACTGAACATTTACACAAAATATGAACAATTTCTGAAAAGCTGATCCTGAGATATCAAACCTTCAATAATGTAACGTAAAATAGCGGCCATCTTGGAAATGGCGGCAATTTTAATAATTTTTGCCGCTGCATACACATCTTCTAATGGTGATCCAACTTTGTGCCAAGTATGAATGAATTCTGTCCAGGCATCTTTGAGAAAATCCGTGGACAAAATCCTTGGAAGAAAGAAAGAAAGAATAACAAGCAATAGCTGATGTCGCCCCTGGCAGCAAATTTGATGATTCCATCCTATTCGCAGCGCCAAAATCTACCTAGAAATCAATTTTCATTAAAATCGAACAAAGTTAAAATTTTTACGTATTTTGGGCGGCCATCTTTAAAATGACGGCCATTTTGAAAATTTTTTTCACATAAATTCCTTTCTCTCATCTTACTGAACATTTATGTACAATATGAAGAAATTCTCCAATACAGTTCCTGGGATATTGAATCCTCCATTTCTCAACGTAAAAGGGTGGCCATCTTGGAAATGGCGGCCATTTTGAAAATTTTTTCGGTGCATGCACATCTTCTCATGGTGGTCCCACTTTGTGCCAAGTATGATTGAATTCTGTGCAGGCATCTGAGAAAACAGGCGGACAAAAATCCTTGGAAAAAGAAAGAATAATGAAAAATAATAATAATAACAAAGAAACGGACAAAAAACAATATGTCGTCCCGACTACGTCTGGGGCGACATAACTTGATTTGCAATTGCAAGCAATAGCTGATGTCGCCCCTGGCAGCCAATTCGATGCTTCCATCTTGTTCGCAGCGTCAAAATCTGCCTAGAAATCAATTTTTGTTGAGATCAAACAAAGCTGAAATTTTGACGTATTTTGACGGCCATCTTGGAAATGGCGGCCATTTTGAAAAAAAAATGTTCAAAGCCTGCACTTCTCCTTCAGGTGATCTTACTTCCTGTCAAGTTTGATTTGATTTTAGGCTCTAGGATAAGAGTATGGGCCTACTGAACAAAATATATCTTGGGGCAAAAAAAATTGAGTATTTTTCGCACGCGGCTGGGGACTAAAAAGATTTGTCGGGGGGTCACAGAGGGGGATCTTCCCCCTCTGTCCTTGGGGTTCGAAGAGGACGTGAGGCCCCTCACCGGTAGGCAAGCGTGGGGAACAAAGATCCTGGCTAAATGCCTATCCTATAGCTCAAAATGTTGATGTTTGAATTTTGATGACTCGTATGCTCTTTATTTTTCCAAGATATGGTGTACTTGTACATGAGATAATATCTCATGTGTACACTTTGTTCAGTTACTTTTATCGAAATTTATGTAAATTCTAAAACCTAATGATTAACTCCCTCCATCGTAGTTTTGTCCTTAGCTCTATTTGATATACATGTAACTGATTATTCGGATTTCGTTTGGTTTTATACATTTTAAACATTTTTTGAAATTATGGATTTCCTTTGTTTGGGTCCTAGTGCTGCTGATGAGGAATTAATTTCCGAAATGGCCATACAGCTCATTAAAATTATTGCAGTTGGGGTTAACATATGTGTTATGGTCTCATGTTCATTTACCCCATGTCCTTTCGTAAAATATCGTATATACTGGAGATTTTTAAATTGAAACCTGATTTTTCCGAAAATTTCATAAAAGTTAAACTCATCATGTTTTTGAAAATATCGGCCATTTTGAAAAATATCTACTCATGGAGATGAGGCTTTCTACCAAATATGAATTGATTCTGTCATGGCATCTCCGAGAAATCGGCCAGACAAACTTTTCCAGACCAATAAACATATGTCGTCTTGACTACTTCGGGGCGACATAATTATAGCAGGAATCTTGGAAATTTTTCTGCATGAATTCCTTCCTCTCATCAAACTGAAAATAAAAACAAGATATGATTTATTTCTTTAAAGCAATTGCTGAGATATTGAATAAAGTAGACATTTTCACGTGTTTTTGGCGGCTATCTTGAAAACGGCGGCCTTTTTGAAAATCTTTTTTGTACAGATTCCGTGGTAATATCATATTAAACATCTCTACCAAGTTTCATGAAAATCTGTCGAGGCATTTGTGAGGTAATTGATCGGCAGTTTTTAAACATAACCTGGCGGCCATCTTGAATATGACGGCCATTTTGAATCCGAAAATTTCATGAAAAGTTAAACTCATAATAATTAAGCTTTTGAGCAAATATGAAATTATTCATACAAATGGCAGTAAAGAAAATTCAGATTGAAATTTTTCAATCCGACAACACTGCGTATTTGTCGGCCATCTTGAAAATGGCGGTCATTTTGAAATTTTATTTTTTGATAGATTCCATTCACTATTCGTACTAAACGTTTCCATAGTAGGTTTTATGGAAGTCCTTCCAGTGGTTTAAGAATTGACTCCGAGTGTTTACAGTTAACAATGAAGGGATATGGAGTAAATGCAAATGAGACAAAATCTCTACAAATACATGGTAAAACACAGAATGGAACAACGCTTTTATTGTTGTTCTTCATCATGAAGTCACCATGAGGCCTTCAACAATGAGCATTACAGGTCCTTTTGTGAAATTTTGCAAGAAATCGTTTATTGGCAGCCATTTTGATAAAAAAAAATTGTTTGATGCACATCTACTCATGGTGATCCAGCTAGCTTTGTGCAAAATATGAATTGATTCTGTCATTGCATCTCCGAGAACTCGACCGGACAAACTTTTCCAGACCAATAACAAATGTTGTCCCGACTACGTCTGGGGCGACATAATAATACCAGGAATCTTGGCATTTTTTCTGCATGAATTCCTTCCTCTCATCAAACTGAAAATATTAACAAGATATGATTAATTTATGAGAAGCAATTGTTGAGATATTGAATAAAGTAGACATTTTTCAGGTGTTTTTGGTGGCCATCTTGAAAACGTGGTAATATAATATTAAACATCTCTACCAAGTTTTATGAAAATCTGTCGGGGCATTTGTGAGATAATTGATCGGCAGTTTTTAAACGTAACCTGGCGGCCATCTTGAAAATCACGGCCATTTTGAATCCGAAAATTTCATGAAAGGTTTAACTCGTCATAATTAAGCTTTTGACCAGATATGAAATTATTCATACAAATGGCAGTAAAGAAAATTCAGATTAAATTCTTCAATCCGACGACACTGCGTATTTGTTGGCCATCTTGAAAATGGCGGCCATTTTGAAATTTTATTTTTGGATAGATTCCATCCACTATTCGTACTAAACGATTCAATAGTTGGTTTTATGGAAGTCCTTCCAGTGGTTTAAGAGATAATTGACTCCGAGTGTTTAGAGGTCCTTTTGTGAAATTTGCAAAAAATCGTTAATTGGCACCCATTTTGAAAAAAAAAATGTTTTGTGCACTTTTACTCATGGTGATCCAGCTATGTGCCAAATATGAATTGATTCTGTTGATTTATTTGATGATTTGATTCCTAATGAAAAACGTACAGTTTTCGAATGCTGATATTCCCAATTCTACAGTATATGACGTCTATCATTCACCTGTAACGTAAACTAAGATTTCGTCAACAAAGGTTTACGGTGGTCATCATTATTTTAAAATTTGTCATGATGTTTTGAGTAAAACCAGATTTATTATCTGCCTTTTAAATCTGATTTTGGCTTTTAAGTAAGTGAGAACCGAACCGTAAGTCAATTTAGATCCTCTTTATCTATCATTTTTTTTTACATCTTTTGATTTCTGGATTTTCAATTTTTGACTTTATTTGCTATGAAGAGATTTAAGTTGCCGAAATGGCCAAATGGAGCGAGAACATTTTCAGTAAATTTGGTATTTTATTAGTTATTACCACTGCTGATGGACTTTTAGTCCTCGAATGTATTCATCAAACCAGTAGCCAAGTACTTCGGTGTTGCCCAAAAAACGATTTTATTTAAAAACTTACCATATTTAAAACTGCGGAGCATCTCCCTCATGCAAAGCTCTATCCTTAGTTAATTTTTGCTTTCGATATACCACTTCAGATTCTTTTCATAATTTTTGCTCTACCAGCTTTTATACATCTTCCGATTTCTGGATTTCCAATGTTTTGATTCTATCTACACTAAAAGTCATAAGTTGTCGAAATGGTCATATGCAGAAATCAAATTTACATTAATTTTGGTATTTAAATATTGAAAAATACCAAACTTATGATTGGCATTGTGACAGACGTTAGACGTGAAGCAGATCAACTTTACGCTCTCCGAGCATTTTACCTTACAACTTGTCCATTATTCTTGATTTGTTGGATTTCACTTCTGCCTATGTTAAAGGATCAAATGTGGGAAAGAAAATGTATTTAGGATGCAGTCTTTGGGGAAAAATATGAACGTTTAAGTTAGGGTAAGTTTCCAAAAGATATATAAGCAAAACAGCAAAGGGATTTTGTAGACAGAAGATCAAACTTCGTGTTCAAATATAGTTCAAATTCACGTCATTCGGAGAAATATACGATGGTAGAATAAAGTCAGACATTATACATCACAGTAAAATACTTATGCTGCATCTTATATCGGAAGTACTTCATAGTAATAATATTTATGAGGCTATTGAAGTCCACTTACTTAACGCTTCTATTAAAGTCCACTTCAAGAATTCATAAGTAACATCGTCAAATTTCATTTAAAATTCATCAAAACGACACTTAAAACTTAAGTATTTAAGTGACTGATATACGAATAAAATAATATGTAATAGCTGTCCTTCTCTAACCAATCGTATCTTACTGTTCTCGATTATCTACATACATACATGTATGACTATTTTAGTTATATATTTATAATGTTATCACGATATAGCTGGACTACTGCTGAACAATCAATCAATCAATCGATTATCTACAAGCTTTTGATCATTAATCATATATTGCTATCTCAAATTTGATAAAACTGCTTAAAATTTTGCGATTTCGTTATAATGTTTTCATTATAATTATATTCGTATATAGATATGAATCATGTATTTTAGTTAATGGAATACAAAAGGATAGTGAACATTACAGCGAATATTGAGTTTATTTTTTGCGCATCAAAACCTTGTTATCAAGCTTGGTACTTGATTTGGCCTCATATTTCGATTTTTTGATGATGAGTACTTCTTTTTGGACTACTTTTGGATGATGCTTTTCCAGTGTACAACATAACGAAATTTACTGTTTTTGTGTAACTTTGTATTTTTTCTAGTCAGAATTTGTTTGTTAGTTGAACAGGACTTAATAACCATTTATACCTACAGTTGCCTCAGTTGGCCGCTGAGAGCCCTTGAAAAAATGAAAGGATATGGCGTGAATGTACATGTGACAAAAACACACACGATATATAGAATATTTTAAGAAAGGATATGGAGTAAATGAACATGAGACCATAACACATATGTTAACTGAAACTGCAATAATTTTAATGAGCTGTATGGCCATTTCGGAAATTTATTCCTCATCAGCAGCACTAGAACCCAAACAAAGGAAATCCATAATTTCGAAAAATATATAAAATGCATAAAACCAAACGAAATCTGAATAATCAGTAATATCAAATATAGCTAAGGACAAAACTACGATGGAGGGAGTTAATCCTTCGGTTTTAGAATTTACATAAATTTAGATAATAGTAAATGAACAAAGTGTACAAATGAGATATTATATCATGTACAAGTACACCATATCTAAGAAAAATAAAGAGCATACATCTCTAAAAGTTCACGCCACGATATAGCTGGAATATTGCTGAACAATCAATCAATCAATCGATTATCTACAAGCTTTGACCATTATTCCAGTTTATCAAAGACAGGGCTTTTTATCCTGTCTCATCTTGATGTCGCCTGAGGGTCTAGTATATGCATGTATGTATTGAACGTTTTACCTATTTAAGAAATAATTCACGGGAGTGTGAATATATGGCGATTTTACCACGGGTTGGCACTTTATGGCAAATATTTTACCCCGAGCGTACGTCTCTTCAGTGCAGATCAAATTAAACTATTTGGAATAACAAACAAAATATAACAGTAAACACTTACAATGGACGAAAACTACAATCACTTGCCACAATTCACAATCGAACTGCACTAGAAAACACACTATTATTCGGATTTCGTTTAGTTTTATGCATTTTAAACACTTTTGAAATTATGGATTTCCTTTGTTTGGGTTCTAGTGCTGCTCATGAGGAATTATTTTCCGAAATGGCCATACAGCTCATTAAAATTATTGCAGTTGAAGTTGATATATGTGATATGGTCTCATGTTCATTTACGCCATATCCTTTCGTAAAATAAAAGACAAGAGACAAACGTAAATAACAATAGGAACTCGGGGTAGCCGGACTTGGTACCGGCATTAGCATAAGCCAGCAACATATCGGTTTATGGGTACCCAAAGCCTAAACCCAAAAACGAAATATGTGTGAAAAGCTAATAGCGGACAAATTATTAATTAACTCAAAATTAAAAAGCTAAAATCAGCTAAGGACAAAGCTTCACAAGAGGGAGATGTTCATTAGTTTTAAAAAAATTTTTGTGTATCTATATATTTTAACTTTCCAAATACAGTCGTTTGTGGCTAGCACCGAAGTACTGACTTCTTGGTCAGTGAATACCCTCTTCGAATACCAGTCCACCGGCCAAGGCATCGACCCAGTGTTAATAGATAACAAATTACCGAAGTAAGTGTGAATGTAATTTCTGAATAGGGCCATTTCGACAACTTATGTCTCTTCGGTGTAGATAAAATCAAAACATTTTGGCCCAATAAAACTAGTTTAACCCCGCCGCAGCAGGTTTGCGCCTGTCCTAAGTCAGGAAATTTATTAAGCCTCTGTGTGTCTTGTCTTTTTTCTAGTTAGTTTACTTTATGTCTATAGGAGTCTAGGATGATGTTTATTTCGCTGAACTTGATTACTCTTTATTCAGGGACCGACTCCGACCTACCGTTGGGTGTGGGGTTTTCTCACCGTTCATTGAAGATCTTATGGTGGCTTTGAGTTGTTATTACTCCCCTTTGGGTCGTTGTCTCTTTGACACATTCCCCGTTTCCCTTCTTTTTTCTATTTGGAAATCCATCAACAGAAATAATGTGCAACAATTGATGGAGAACAATCATGATCAATCATTGCCATAAACCTGTTCATATCCAATAACTCGTTCACATGATAATTCATCATTATTCACATGGTTATCCTTTATTTTATCGCCTACATGTCCTACATCTCCTTCATTGATTACTTATTTACATCCTCCTTTAAAGTCGATTACCTATCAACAACGGTAACTTTTTAGCATGATAATCCATATTCATTAAACTTTGATCTGCACAGAAAACTGTAGAAGACAGTGATTTCACAAAATAATTTTTCACTACAGAACATGTCAATATAACATTACTAAGTTCAAAAGTCTGGAAAAAAGCAGAAAAAATCCGAAACAGATCCATTAAGTCAGGGGCTCATGTTCATAGTATATACAATCATTTTTTCTAGGTTGAAAAATGTACGACGATTTGATTTCATAAAAGAAGATATTTAATTGAGAAGGGCCATACATGATTTGATTTGATTTTTAAATATTGATGCAAAAAAAAATTAAATAGTAAAGGGTAGGTGTACACTACCGATCAAAAGAGGTCGGGTTGTGTTCCAAAATATTTCTGACAATTCAAAAAATGTCGTGACGAGGTCCTTTGCATTATAAGTCGAGAACAAGGCGGGATTCAGGGACCTAATCGAGGAAGTCGTAAACGGATCGGTCTTGACCGAATTAAAAATTAATGCCGATCATGCCGATTTCTTCTTGACTTGAACTCAGAATAAAATATGGTTTCCTTCGAGAAGTAAGATATGTTTCAGTTCAAGCTTAAAAACACCAGACAAATGAGATCTTGATCATTTGTATTATGTAATTGAAGATAAATAAAGATTTCAGAACCATATGAATATACGCAAAATCGTAAAGAGCTTTTTGAAAGAACTTTAAAGTACGAAAATATAAGCTTATTTGTTCTCACTGCTAGTGCTTTAGTTTTCTAGGGTTTCTTGTTCATTTTTGTTCATTTGTTTTGTCTTTGTCAGTTCACGTTGCTGTGGATTGTCGTGATTTTGAATTTATGATTTGAGAATTTTCCCTTTCCACGTTCGGACTTCGGTATTCGTTTGCCGATGTATTGGATTCCAACCAACGCAAGATAACAGTTAACACCTAAAATCACATTCCATAATTCTCAAATGAATCGCACCATAAAAACACAAATGAAAGGCAAGAGACAAACGATAACGATTATATAATCGTAAATAACGATAACCATTAGTTAAAATGAGAGTAAATAACAAAGTACCAGAGTTGCTGTAAATTTCTGCATATAACGCATTTCGACAACTTATGTTTCTTCAGTACATATCAAATCAAACCATTTGGAAATCCATATACCGAAATAAGTGTAAAATCTTAAATGAGAACAAATTATCAAAATAATCTAAATAGGAAAGCCAAAATCAGCTAGAAACAGAGCTTTGCAAGTTTAATTAGAATTTTAAAATAGTATTTATTGCTTTTGATATTTCATTCAATGAACAAATAAAGGGATATGGAGTAGATGTACATGGGACAAAATCCCTATAAATACATGGTAAGATTAAGCAAATGGAACAACGCTTTTATTGTTGTTCAGCATGGATATTTAATATAAAAGAACATATACATGAAGCTAAGCAATTTCTTGAAGGGAAAATTTGTCTCTTTCTGTGGAATGTTATAAGCAAATGTAATTTGTATTCATTTTGTATTGGCTGCATTTGGATATTCAGTTTTTGTAATGTCCCGAGGAGATAACAGTATTTCTAAGCATCGCACTCTTGGAAGGTGAAACAAATATTCGTTTAAACTGCTTTCCTTGCATTTGAAGTCTCACTAAACCAGATAAGTTTTTGTTTCATCTAAATATTCCGATGACGAGCGTGAACAGTTTATGAATTACCCCATACCCTTTTAGCTGTAAAGATAAGGAAGAATGAAATGTGTTACGCCCTTCGCTCTTGTAAATGTCAGAGTTGTCATTCTTCTGAGATGCTCCGCCCACTTTTTCTTCCCATAAAAATATTCTAAGCGTTATAACTTTATATACAGGTTTCAAGATACGTATTGAAACAGTTCATTTAATGCCTTGCGAGATGTTGTCTAGATTAATTCTTGTTTTTGGTGTAGCATTTATGCTCATAACAAATTCTAGATGTAAATCAATTCAGAATGATTCGCTTAACAATATGACCTAGCAGAACTCAGACAAACTGTGCTGAACCTGTCTGAGAAAATCCAGAGTTTGAACGAATCACTGCAACGTAAGTTTTTTGTTTCAAATTGGTTTAGCTTTAATAAAATTCACTTAATTTAAATGATTTGAGATATTTTAAAAGAATCTTAATATTGACAAACCAAAATTATTTGGTTAATTGTTTGGTGTGTGTGTGTGTGTGTGTTAACACCTACATGTAAAATTTATTCCTGTTTTACTCATGAATTCTTAGACATAAAACACAAAGATAAATTTACAGGCAACTGGATTGTACCTTAACATGTTTATAGTGAGGTAATGATATTTGTTGACATTAAAATCACAAAATTCTTTCAAAAGTCCAATTCTGAATCGTAATCGTATGTACATTTGTCAAATATTCCATAGAAGATATATTAATTGCATAGATTACGATCAACATATATTTTTGTTATAAACTTTTTGAAATCTAAAGATATTATGATACAACGATTTGAAACAATGTGTTACAATGTACCAATTAAAAATTTCTACGGTTAGAGCATTTTGAATTTTTCTCGTGTACATGACAAAATTTCGATCAAATCACGTCCATGTTCATTATACCTTTGGTTGAACTCGATCAATCATTTACGCACTTGGTCATTAAAACTGTTTACGTCTCATTTGACGAAATTCAAAAAAGGCCTTCAAAAGGGATATTAATATTAATACATAGTTTAAAAAAAAAACATGGAACAATAGTTTTGGAAATGTTGGGGTAAATTGTTTAAAAAATGATACAAAATGTATATGCTTCCAATTATCTTTGCGTAAGACTTAAGATGACATGTTGTGCTGTGCAAAAATGAGGCTTTTTTCACAACAAAGAAAACATGAAAACACAGACAAAATATGAATTCGGACGTACATATTTTTTGTAAATAACGTACAAAGTCATGAAAATATTGCTATTTATCATATATTTACTTCGTATTACCTCAATTCAGAAAGTGATGTATAGCCTATATCAACACTGATAACGTTAACCCCGTATCGCATACCCTGTATCGCATGGAAAAATCCGTATTGCATACCCTGTATTGCATGGCAAAATCCGTATTGCATACCCTGTATTGCATGGCGAAATCCGTATCAAAAACCCTTTATTGCATGGCAAAATCCGTATCGCATGCCCTGTATGGCACCCCTATTGGGAACGTGACATCATAAAAGGGAAAACTTCGGATAACATCCCTTTCAAAAAGAAGCAGACAACATCTGTAAAGTTAAGAAGCTGAAGATAAAGTTTATTGAACGTGTTCTAGTTTAAATATTGATGCGTGGAAAAAGGACATAAACCAAAAATTACAACGGCAGTAGAATACCGAAGGGACAAAGGGGTGAAATTCACAAAAATCGAAGTCCAAAGACAAGGCAAAAACGAGAACACAGAAAACAATGACGTTAGACACAAAAACAATGACGCCAGACAGACACAAAGCACAGAATCAGAAACCACAACATTCAGAACAAAGGCACTCACAGTTTTAACTCCAGTGAAACTGAGAGTGACATCAGTGACAACTGATAAGTTGCAGTAAAAAAAATCAGAAAAAATGTTCATAAAAAATTACAATAAGGGGCATAATGCGTATAATAAAGCAAATCTATCGATCTTTACATCTTGAAAGCAAGCAAACGGTGGTAAAATTTGATTTTGCAGACAGAGACAAACTACCAGAAAACTTTCAAAATCATTAATTCTTATGATGAAGGTACAGTTTAGGATCAAAAGAATCGGGATGTTTTAGTGTACTGGGCGATATTGGATTCTTGGGTTGATAAAGTGTCTAATACAGAGGCTGGTAAGTATTATTCCCTATATAACGCATCTCGAGGAACACCTTGCTGGTAGTTTTCTGAAAATCTACAGTCAAACTCGAAAAAAATCGGGATGACATTTAACCCTGTGCCAATGAGTCATTAGCTAGACATCTGAAGAAAATCTGTCATATTTATACCTAAACATTCTTATTGACGTTTTTTGACTACCTTTAAATGATGAACCTCAAGTTACACAAATACATATCAAGATTTGGATGTCCAAAATTTTTATCGCAACCTTGGCAAGATACCTTTAAGTTTCATTTGAAAATTTGTGACCTAGATAACTTCTCGTTTACAACAGATTAGAAAATATGAATATCAAATTATATAACGTTAAGGTGTAACAATATAAACAAAAGGGATAAATTTAAATGAAACAACTTTCACATTCCTTAAAATTGCAAATTTGTGCATAAGTTATTTTACAAATCAATTAAATCAAAAAAATAAAATTTCTTTTTGTAATCCTTTCCGATAAACGTAGTCCAGTAATGCTTTATGCCATTATAAAAACATATCATTCACCCGTAATGTTGACACCAGTTTATTTTTTGAAACAGTCATATCAATGAAGGTGCACCCGAGATAGGGTTTATCTTTTTTGTATGGGCGGTTACTGGCAGTGGCGCTAAGTGGATGGTTGTTGCTCTGGTAGTAGAGGGAAAAGTCATTGAATCTGGTGGCGAGTACAAGGGTGGGGTGGTCAATCATCGGGATTAATGACTGCTTTTTGTAAGATGGAGGAAGGGTATCACGCCCGGAAAAGGACAATAGGGGCATCAAGTGAACATGGCATTTATAGTAATGAAAACTATCTACATACAGTGTTTTTCCCGTGTAGTTCCCTAGCAGATTGGGGCATGTTATTATAGTTTTCAGCCATTGTAGGTGTTTCCTTTTGTCACTTTTATTTCATTTCCTTTGAATTCTGATACAAAACAATTAGCGTCAAACTCCAATGACATTTTATTTCTGAACACTTAATTCCTATAAGAGATACAGAACATGTAGAACACAGAAAAAAAACAATAATGTACGATACAATATGACATTTAATTCTTTATTCATATTATAACATATGTAAGATACTAGATACTGTAAAACAGGCTTAATCTATATAGCTGCTAAATCTCAAGTATCTATCATTCAGAACTTCTTCATTTAAGTCGTCTACCCAAATGAACCAGATATAAAAGAAACAATTGATACACAAACATCATCAGTCGTACTTGGACCTTTACGTTCATATTGACAACAAAGGACACTTTAAATTCAAACTGAATGACAAGCGTGATGGTTTTGACTTTTGTGTCTATCTCACAAATGAAGATGGGTGTCCTTCTATAAATATTGAATTTTTTTCCCAATTTGGCACATACCGACTTGTTACAGGCGACACATGTTACCCCTCCGGAACACCTGATGACACTCCCGGTTTTAATGGGTTTACACACTGACACATACCGACTTGTTACAGGCGACAGATGTTACCCCTTCGGAACACCTGATGATACTCCCGGTTTTAACGGGGTTTACACTGTCAGTGCTTTTTTTCGCTTTGTCTGCCATCGTCGGAAATGTTTGTTGTAAAGATCTCGTTCGTCTTATTGTCTGAATATTATGTAGATACAAACTTTCAGGATGGTGCTGTTTTAGGGTAAAAGAAGAATACAGACATGGGTATTGACATTGAATACACATTAGAGAATAACATAACCAATTACCTACCTAAAATATATTTCAACATACTATTCTAGCTGACTATATGATGGATGCCTCATGAGGAGCGGATTATGCCTACCTTTCTGCCTTTCTAATGATACCCTTGATGTTTTAGTGATTATACTCTTGAAGTGGTTTATTTTTGTGACGTTTGTATTTGGTTTGTTTTTCGTCTTTGTTTATGTTGTTGTTGTGGTTGATCCTCACATAGGCAGGTACATTGTGATCTGAATTCTTGTTTGTTGGTTCGGTATTCATTCAGAGAATTAATTCAATTAAAAGAACACATATGATATCATTTCTCTAACATATTTTGTTAAGAACCACATCGATTCAAATAAGAAGTACACCAAGACTGACGTAATCAAAATGTTAGAATTTTTGATCGACAATATTTTTGTCGAATTGGAGGTCGTGTTTTCCAACAGACAATAGGAATTCCTATGGGAACAAACTGTGCGCCGCTTTTAGCTGACCTTTTCCTTTACTCGTACGAGGCCAAGTTTTTACAAGGGCTTATTCAAAGAAAACAAAAACATTTAGCCCAGTCCTTTAATTTCAGCTTCCGCTACATAGACGATGTGCTTTCTCTTAATAATCCTAAATTTAAGGATTATTTACATCAGATCTATCCAAATCAGCTTGAAATTAAAGAAACAACTGAAACACCTACTTCAGCTTCGGACTTAGATCTTTTATTGTATATTGACGAAGATAGACGTTTGAAATCTAAGCTATATGACAAGCGTGATGATTTTAATTTCCCCATTGTGAACTTTCCCTTTCTTAGCAGCAATATACCTACCTCTTCAGCCTATGGAGTGTACATTTCACAGTTGATTCGTTACGGTCGAGCTTGTAGTTTGTACAGTGATTTTTTTAACAGAGCAAAAACACTGACCCAAAAGCTGCTTAGTCAGGAATTTGTTCAACCTTTGTTAATTTCATCCCTCAAGAAATTCTATGGCCGTCACCATAGCATCATTGAAAGATATGACGTGTCAGTATCCCAAATGAAAGCGGACATTTTCAGCTAGATTCACGTCTTCCCGGATTTGACTACCGACTTTTTTTTGACATTTTCCCGGATTGAATCACTCACAGTGTGACGGGTGCTGTTAACAGAGCAGGACATGTTTACCCTTCCGGAGCACCTAATGTCACTATCAGTTTCACTGGAGTTCACACTGTGAGTGCCTTTGTTCTGAATGTTGTGGTTTCTGGTTCTGTGCTTTGTGTCTGTCTGGCGTCATTGTTTTTGTGTCTAACGTCATTGTTTTCTGTGTTCTCGTTTTTGCCCTGTCTTTGGACTTCGATTTTTGTGAATTTCACCCCTTTGTTCCTTCGGTATTCTACTGCCGTTGTTTCTCACAACCGTATGACACATGCATCTTAAACCTCTAGTATTTTAATTAAACCATATACAATATCATAACGTATTATACCTGACGCCGTTGAGTTCATATTGATATATACAGGTTATCGCTTGGAGTTGTATGCCAAAAAGGTTGTGAGAGGTTAATTTGGAGTGGTTTGCTTATATGCTTTCTGAAAATAAAATTAGCATGAAAAGGATTCCCACTGCTTTGAAAGTAGAAATTCGATTATGATATGTTTGTTGTAATAGCTGCCAATGGCCGGAGTCAATGACATCATTGAAACATATGACGTGTTTGTGTCCCATATCAAAATATACATTTTTAGCAAGATTTAACATTCTCACGTTTTCTGACCCCTATGAAACACCTAATGTCACTCCCTTGATTAATGGGAGTGAAAATTGTAAGTGCTTTGGCTTTGATTGTTGTCTTTTTATTTTTGTATGATCTGGATATACTGCCTTTATTTACGAAACTATGTGTAATTCTGAGATAAAAAAAAATATGACCTATCACCATATGCAGCTACAGAAGAAACGGCGTGTCTGGCACTCTATGTTTCATGAAGTAAACTGATTTCTCTAGATTTAAGCACATTTTAAGGTAGACGGACACTAATATTCAAATCCATGAGATTATGCTACAAGTCGGCTCAATTGAAGGACCAATCTTACCAACCCAAAATCTGTAATAAAAAGTATAGGTCACCATGCTTGTTTTTTGTTTTAGAACTGAGGTCAACGTTTGCTCATTTTTAGCGATTTTTCACCTAATTGTACAAAGAATGCACGGGCAAAGTATGGATAGGCAACTTTTAGCTTAATAAAATGAACCTTTTATCCGCTAGAATTTTATATACTTTTGTAAATAGATAGTTTATGTGTCTGTATCACAAATGATGATAGACCGATTGACACTGACCGAATTTGACATTACACCGGACTTTTCACTCGCAGTGTGACGGGTGTCACATGTGAAGCAAGTCATGCTTACCCTTCCGGAGCACCTGATGACACTCCTGTTTTTTTAAGGGATTCACACTGCTAGTGCCTTATTTTTGTGGCGTTTATTTTATGTACTGTTCGTCGTTTACGTTCTCTGTCTGCATGTATTCCATATATTACCACGCAGACACCAAATTAACAGTAACTTCGGTATTTTGTTATCTATTAAAAACTTCTTAATGATCGTATCAGACGGAATTATTTTGAAGCCTTGATTAATAAGGCGGTGACAGAGATAACATTGTCTACATGTGGACAATCATCACTAACTATGACTGCTCTATGTAAAGTAAGTGAGAACCGAACCGTCAGTAAAAAGAACGAACAATATGCACAATCGGGATCATGTCTGAATAATAACTACATGTACAGGCGTGACAAGCATTATGACTTTCACAAACAACATCCTTTGGATTTCTAAATGGTAACTACAGGCGGGACAAGCAGTATATTTAAAGTCATTACGACTTTCCTCAACAGCGTTCCTTGGATTTCTGAATAATAAATAAAGATGGGACAACAATTATATATACAGTCATTATGACTTTCACAAACAACATCCCTTGGATGTCTGAATAATAACTACAGGCGGGACAAGCAGTATATTTAAAGTCATTACGATTTTCCTCAACAGCTTTTCTTGGATTTTTGAATAATAACTACAGGCCGCGGGACAAAGATTATATTTACAGTCATTACGACTTTCCAAAAGCAACATCCCTTGGATTTCTGAATAATAACTACAGGCTGGACATGCAATACATATATACAGTCATTACGAATTTCCACAAACAACATCCTTCGGATTTCTGAATCAAGATAGATTATGTAAAATTATAATACAATTAGATTTTATATGCAGAATTATTTTTAGTCATTTATTCTCATTACGGTTTATAATTTGAAATAATGATTCAATGATTACAAAGAAACATCATAACAACTGCATAAAATATATTGAACAGGCTTCACACTATAGACTGATATGTCATGCTTAATCATGTATTTTTAATAATAATGGTTACATTTTTATTTGAAAAAAATCATTTAAGACATAGATATGAGATAGAGATTTTAGAATTTAAGTTCAGTGTACTATTATATTTTGCTTAATTCTCATCACAAGACGAACAAACGGTAAATGGATATCTTCGATACAGTGACTACCTTGACAGAGCTCGGTTGCTTACAAGTAGGCTACTTAAGGGGGTAGACCTGGAGTAGGAGGAGATAACTCAGATGTTCAATTTTTCTTTACTAACACATACATATAGAATCATTGCAATAGGTATGATCAAAATTTTTCCACACACCAAATAAATTTTCATTTTGTCATTAAAGCATATAACCAATATCAAGTTATTATAATGAGTGCGTTTTGTCCAAAGAAAATGAAAATAGGTAAAAGTCGGATTTCTTCCAAGGGAGGTAATTTATAGCACAGATTCAGCAATTTTATTGATTTTTATTGATTTTGGCTTTACATTTAGATCATATTGGGTATTTGTTCTCTATCAGTTTTTTAACATTTTTGGTTTTATGGTCTTCCAAACGCTTAGATTGTGTCTGCACTAAAGAGACATAAGTTGTCGAAATGCGCATATGCAGAAAAGAAATTGACAGTAACTTCGGTATTTAGTAATTTTACCCACTTTATTCTAACTTAAGAAAAAATGAGACGGTAGAATTTTCTAAAATTCTAACATTTCTTACATATACTAGTTTTCTTTTTATTCTCAGTTGTTGATAAATATTAAACGAGAGAATGTTTTGCAAGAAGTGTTTAAAAGTTATAAAGTGAGTAAAAATTTCAACCTTTACTGGTCAGAACACCCATGTTTTTCAGTTGAAACTAGATAAATTTACTAGCATTATTCATGCTTACTTTAACACTTGTCTAAACTACAGAAATTTTGCATTTCAAATAATTTTAAATCAAATACAAATTTAATTAGAGCCGATTTCACACACTACAATCAAGTCCTGAACAGACAAAATAATATGAGGAAACAGGGTATCTTTGATGACCACTAGACATAAAACGGGACAGTAAAAAATGTTGAAAATTGCTTAAAGTCGACATGAACATGTGTAGTTTTAATACTGAAAATATTTAAAACATTAAACGAGTGGAAAATTTTAGGCTTCCCAGGTCTACCCCCTGAAGCATGGTATATCATCACTACAGATGTTTTACGGCCGACATCACGATCTTGTGGACCGCTATGGGATATCTGCTTCCCAGATGACAACAGATCTTTCTCTTTGCCACTAAAGTTTGTTTTTCCTCTAATACCGGAGTTGACATGTTCAACACGGTGGGTGTCTTATAAGAAGCAGGAGATGAATACTCGACCGGGCACCTGATCTCACCCATGGTTCTTTATTGGGTCCGTTTTGTTCTTTTTTGTATTTATGTGTGTCTTCATTTTCTTTTCTGTGCCGTGCTCATATTGTGTCTTTGTTTCTTTGTTTTTCCGACGTTGTATTTGTCCTTGGATTGTTCGTTTAGGCTGGTGGTTCGGTTCTCACTTACCTTACCTTCACAAGTCCTTGACAACCGCAGAATCAATCATGTTAATTAAAAGATTCATAATTTGAAATACCCTTATCCTTCAAATCCCTGATGTATTATGACAGATTACTGTGCTGTCATCCCGATTCTTCGATATCCCTGGAACCATTTAATCCAAAAATACATCTCCTCTGCCATGCGTGAAGCAGATTATAGTTACCAATAATTTAGTTTTTGTATGGTTTCATACTGCTAGTGCTTTAGTTTCGTAGAGTACTTGTTCATTTTTTGTTTTGTTTTTTTTTGTTTTTTTTTTTTTTTTTTTTTTTTTTTTTTGTTTTGTCTTTGTCATGCTGTCTCAATTTGTGTTGAATATGAATTGCCGTGATTTTGGATTTTTAATTTTCGAATTCCCCTTTCCTGGTTTTTGCTTCAATATTCGTTTACCGATGTAGGTACTTGATCTGAAGAAACAGCCAGTGCATTAACCTAATACTTTTTATATCTGGTCCATAGACATTCAATATTTATCTGTTCAGATACTATTTTCCATTCCTCTGTTGTTTGCAAACAATTATTGGTTGCTTATCACTTAAAGCTGTGTCAGCCATAAATCTTGGGGCTGAAATATTTCATTCCTTGTTAGAAATGTGAGATTTTTTATTCATCCTACAACTATGCTCCGCCTTTTTCATTATACATTTCTTGACTTTACATACTTTGTTAATTCAGTACTCAAGTTGGACGTCGTACGATCCGCATTAACTTTCCTTTGAATGACTTCCAAGATGGTGTCAAAAATTATTCCTATTTTGACTTTAGCAACCATGATCAGTAAGAATTCGGAATGTAAATCTATTCAAAATGATTCCGTTAACACTGAACTAATGGAACTAAAACAAACTGTGATGGACTTGTCTGTGAAAATTGCAAGTTTGAACCAGTCACTACAGCGTAAGTATTATTTCATTAGAAATATTTTAATAACTTTGGAATAATTTTGGCTTTTCTATTAGATCCTTTGGGTTATTTGTTCTCCATCAGCTTTAACACGTTTTCGGTTAATTGACCTCCAAATGTTTGGTTTGATCTGTACTGATGAGACATAAGTTGTAGAAATGCGCATATACAGAAAAATAAACAGTAACTTCGGTATTTTGGTATTGATTACCAATGGGCCGATGCCTCGGGTGGTGGACTCTTAGTCCCCGAGGATATTCACCAACCCAGTAGTCAGTGCGTCGGTGCTGACACGAAAACTGATGTTATTGTTATTAAAACTTGCAATATCTGAATTTTTCAAAATTTGTCTAAAACTATTGAGTATCTTCCTCATGCATAGCTATGTCCTTAGCTAAATTTTGGCTTTTCTATTTAGATCCTTTGGGTTATTTGTTCTCCATCAGCTTTTACACGTTTTCGGTCAATGGACTTCCAAATGTTTGGTTTTATCTGCACTGATGAGACATAAGTTGTCGAAATGCGCATATGCAGAAAAATAAATTAACAGTAACTTCGGTATTTTGTTACTTAACACCTGACGTGGGTATTTTTTAAAGTAACGTATCGTTTGTTTTTGGTGTTAACTTATTTAACCTTTTCCTGTTGTACTTATTTTATAGCGAACACTGAAGTAAAAATTAACACGATTTAAGTTTGCGTGTTACATAGCTGTAATATCGCTGAACTTTCAACAATCTTCAGCATGGGTTTATTAAGTTAATATTTAGGGTTTTGTTTATCATACAACTGTACTGAGAAATATCTTAAATAAAACATGTCTTAGTAAAGAATGTTTTTTTGTCTAAATTGGAGATATTCTTTAAACCCTTTTTGAATTATTGAATTATGAATAATTTATTCTTGCCATTAACAAATTTTACCCGGAACATTCCATATTCTCGTCACATAGTTTTGACTTTCGAGTATCATTTTTTGGCTGTGCATTATTCTAAGCTAACATGTTGAATTTAAACGTTTTTGGTTTTTTAATCACTCTCAAGTAGTAGACTTTTTTTTTATTTCTCTTATCTACAGTTTCCAAAAATATGAAAGATTTAAGATCAATCAATTTAGACCTTGTCTTCTTAGGAAATCAAACTATTCGGTGACCTTCCATGAGGTCCCTTGCATGGGAGGAAGGGTTGACAAGCGGCAAAAAAAATTATTTCCACTGAGGAGAGAATCAAAATATCCTTCTTACACTTCCATTGTAATTGTGTATGACAATAGAAGTAGTGCTAATTTTTCCTCTCATCATTTTGTTTTTGAGCCAGATTTCGGTTATTTCTTGGACAACCGCAGTACATTTTATAACACTACCGTATACATAGAAAGACATTTAAAGATGACAAAAAAATCTATCTGTGGAATAAACTTACTTTAAGACCAAAAAGAAGCGGAATTATATTTTCAAAACAGTATTAATTTGCAAATTTGCGACGTTTTCACTTTAACTGTTCATTCGTACTGTTGTGGGTTTTCCTTTATTGTTGGGTTCTAGTGCTGCTGACGAGGAATTTATTTCTAAAATTGCCATACAGCTCATAAAAATATTTTCGTAAAATATTATTTGATGATACAAATTTTTGTTAAAAAAGTATTGACAATTGACCTATTATGTTTTCCTTCAGTGTGCAAATTTTTGAATCCATTTAATTCTATCAAAAACTCAGAATAAATAATCAACAAAATAACCTTTCATTATATGAAAAAGAAAGGAAATGGGGTAAATGTCAAGGAGACAATATCCCATATCCAGGTTAAAACGACCCAAAACAAAGCATCTAGGGGTCACCGTACGGTCTTCAACACAGTGAGGAACCTCACATCATAAAGCAAGCCCTAAATGGCCCCCAAAAGGTAAAAAAGTAAATAAATCAATGGAAACAAACCACATCCAATAACCCAAATATCAAGAAACTAAAATTTCATAAGAAGACACGGACAAGCCAGTCACCAACTTATTCCTGACTTGGGACAGGCGCAAAAATTGCGGATGGGTTAAACTCGTTTTCTTGGATCCAAACCCTCCCCCTATGTGTGGTGAATGGCTAAAAAATAAATACACAAAAAGACTCACAGTAAAAATCAAACTAGAAAAAAGTCCAACTTAAGAAGACGAGTACCCTTACAATGAATTACATATAACATGAAAACAATACACACAGGTACTGTCCGGACAAATGCTCGCAGTTACTGACAGCTAGCTAAGGACATAATTTCCGTTGACTAAGATATCAAGCCTTCTTACATATGAAACTTCAATTGAAATACTTCTAAA
>MJUU01005079.1:40993-56311 GCA_002080025.1 Modiolus philippinarum
TGTGCAATGCCAAATACTGCCAATATGAAAAATTGTTTAAATTTAGTTATGGTGTAAAGCATTTAGGAGATGATCAATGTTTTTGCCAACAAAAACCAAAAGTAAAGACGTAACAACAATGCTATATTGATATCCTTAATGAATTAGTTTGTTCAACGGGTTAATAAGTTTGGAAGGACAATTTTTGAATTTATGCGCTTTGTAAATGATATTGCCATAGAAGTTTGGATGTGAAATGCCCTGGTGTATAAGAGCCCTGCATGTAGAACCAAATTTTCTTAATAAGTCAATGTATCTATAATAAAATTTAGAGAATGTTTTTATCAATTTATGATATCTAAACCCTTGGTGCAGAAGTTTTTCAGTGAGACAAAGACTTCGGTCGTTGAAGTCAGAAACATTACTACATACTCGTGCATATCGAACTAGTTGTGAAATGTAGACCCCGTAAGAAGGGGGCTCACGGAACATCGCTGTCGAGATGGGGAAAATTGACTATAGGGAAGGAGAAATCATCCCTTTTATCATAAACCTTAGTGTTTAACTTTCCTTGATTTATTGATATATCAAGATCAAGAAAAGGAGTATAATCACTGCTGCTATTGGATTTATTTAAAGTAAGTTCTGTGGGATAAATTTCATCTGTAAATTTAGAAAATTCAGGATTGTTTAAAGCCAAAATATCGTCCAAATATCTATATGTATTGTTAAATTCATCCACTAAATGATGTTTAGAAGGGTCTTTTTGAATTTTTGACATGAATTGTGATTCCTAGCAATAAAGAAATAAATCTGCTATGAGAGGTGCACAGTTGGTACCCATAGAAATACCTATTTTTTGCCGATAGACTGTATCACCCAAACGAACAAAAATATTATCAAGAAGAAAATTTAATGCTTTTATCAAATCCTGACAAGTCCAGTTTGTATATTTGTCATGTTTGTCGTCACTGAAAAACGATTTAAATGTATTGCAACAAATGTCTTTGATGAGTGTATGCAGTAATGTAATACCAGAGGCTCCTAGGAGCCTGTATCGCTCACCTGGCTTTCAGTTGCCTTAATCAAGGAAACATTGTAAGTTATACAGTTGATCTTCAGTTTCTCAAACTTTTGTAGCTCGAACACCTCCAATATCTTGAACTGTTTTTAAAGTCTGATCATGTTTTACTATATTTCTTTGTTGGGCTTTTTTTTTGACAAAAAACGTTCTTGCTAAGGACGACTTTGGACACCAGTTTTGAAGTCGAGACGTCATTTTGTAAATGGTAGTCAACAAACAATTTTCAACACCGGTTTTGAAGTCGCAACATCAATATCTATTTGGAAACCAAATGTCATTGAAATCGGACAATGTTGAATTTTCCCGCCTTTTTTGGCGGCCATTTTGAAAATGGCGGTCAACGAACAATTTTGAACACCAGTTTTGAAGTCGCAACATCAATATCTATTTGGAAACCAAATTTCATTGAAATCGCACAATGTTGAATTTTCCCACCTTTTTAGACGGCCGTTTTGAAAATGGCGGTCAATGAACAATTTTTAACATCAGTTTTGAAGTTGCGACATCAAGACCTATTTGGAAACCAAATGTCATTGAAATCTGACAATCTTGAATTTTCCCGCCTTTTTGGCGGCCATTTTGAAAATGGCGGTCAACGAACAATTTTCAACACCGGTTTTGAAGTCGCAACATCAATATCTATTTGGAAACCAAATTTCATTGAAATCGGACAATGTTGAATTTTCCCGCCTTTTTTGGGGCAGCCATTTTTGAAAATGGCGGTCAAGGAACAATTTTCAACATCAGTTTTGAAGTCGCCACAGCATGGCAAACATTTCATCAGTTTACACTTGACCTTCATCTTCTATAGTTTAAGGAATCAAAGATGAAAAATACGAAAATTTAAAACATTCGGTGAAATAAAGGGCAATAACTCCTACAAGGTTTCATGGATTTTCTTCAAAATTTCGAGGTGGGTAGACCTTGATATGATGAACATTTTTGTAATTTACACTTGACCTCTATCTGTTACACTTTTTGAAATAAAAAATAAAAAATGCAAAAATTTCGAAAATTTAACGGAAAAAGGGCTATAACTCCGAGATGGGTTTTCAGATGTTCTTCAAAATTGCAGGGCAGGTAGATCTTGGCATGCTGATCATTTTTACCTCGTCAGATTTTTTATATCTGTAACGGTTTTCGAGTTATTGGCCAAATACTGCAATTTACCCCCATGTTCTATTTTTAGCAACGGCGGCCATGTTGTTTGACCTACCGCCTAATCGAACACAATTTTGAGAAGTCATACTCTGGTGATGATTCAGGCCAAGTTTGGTTACATTTGGCCCAGTGGTTTCAGAGGAGAAGATTTTTGAAATTGTTGACAGACGGACGACGGACGCATAGTGATGGCAAAAGCTCACATGGCCTTGTAGGCCAGGTGAGCTAATAAAGGTTAGAAAAATCATAGCTATCGACGGAGGTGTATGCTTCATTAACAGATCGAAGTCTTTCCAAAACTTCTACAGAATTTTTAACACTCCAAAAGTAGTTAATTCCACTGTATTCATAACATTTGTTGCTAAAGTTGATGACGAGATTTTTTATGGTAGTAAGTGCACTGGTCAATAAAACAGAAATATGTGTAGTTGAACATTTACTTGATGCCGAAATAAAACGAAATTTGAGAGGATTTTTGTGAAGTTTAGAAAGCCAATACATAGTAGGAATGCTTTTATGATTAGAAGTTGCTTTAAGTTCAGCTGTAGCTATCATGTGATCATCAATTATTTGTGTTACTGTTGACGTGGTAGCTTGAAATGTACTAGAATTGGTAATTTCATTCCGAAGCACCTCTCGATGTAATACTTACGTCAAACAACGACCACATTATTGGCTGCTTTATCTGCCGGAACAAATATATACTCTTTTTCCAAATCTTTTAACTTCTGTTTAATTTTTGAAATCGCAGGAATGAATGGTATTCTGCTGCTTATAATGAGTTTCAAAGTGATCTATTCGGATATCAACAACTTCCATGCATTTGTTAATGAAGGGATCTAATGCCTTTTTATCCGCATTTTCTCTTTTACACCACTTTTTACAGAATGACATGACGGCTTTTTTAATGACTTCACGACAGTCCTTCCAAATGATTTTTGAAGGAGGACGATCATTGGGTCCTTTTTGGTGAAAAGTTTTTACCACTAGGTTCATATCGAAACTTCGAGCTTGCACAATTTCAGGTCAAGGGTGAATTTTGATTAATTTCAGGATTTTTAGTAACAGATGAATAATTAAAAATAAGGTCTCTTGTAGGTTTTTTGTAAGTATAAGAAATAATAAGGAGGAATGAGTTTGATAATTTTTGAGTCTCTAAATATACTAGATATATCAATAAGGTCGATCCCTTTGTTGATATACGGTAAATTAAGGAAATATCTTTTATGGTCTTCAGGTTTATCAATTTTAGGAAATAATTTCTGGTAGCAAAATGCGCTGATGATACCAGCAGCTTCATACATTGGACTGTAATATGCTATGGTATTGCATTTTTCCAATAAAGTATTTAATTTAACAATAGAAATTGAACATAATTTACAAAGCAAATTATGTCTGCCGTTATTTTTAAAGATAGAAACAAGGTCAGAAATTGAAACTGAAGTTCTGTGGTATTTTCGTTTATTACGATTGATACGTTTACCGTGGGATCGTTTATTACGTAATTTTTTTGAAACGATATCCATAATATTGACGGAAGAAGTTCTTGATATGTTACCCAGGCCCATAATATTATCATTTAAACCGAGAGGATACGCCGTTTGCAACTTCTTTATCCAAAACAGTTCACAAGCTCTACGTGATTTTTCAAATTGTTAATGTGACTGTCCGTCCTGCTTTACAACAATTTCTAATGGTTGAACCTTTATAAATTTGAAGTTATGTTTATGTTTATTTAGATGTTGATAAATTAAACTTCGGAATTTTTTGTATCTACGGAAACGCTAGAGATATTGTTGTGTCCGTTTATAAAGATGTTGACCGGTTTCCCCTACATATTGAATTCCACAATTAGGTTTTGTTCATGTAATCAAATAAATAAGATTATAAGTTTTTCAATTTATGTCAGTTTCAAAAGATAGGGTGAATGTTCTGCCATTGACGGTTGATTTAGCAGTATTTTTGTTGATGAGGCGAGAACAAGTAAATCATTTTTTGGCATTACACGGAGAAATTTGTGGATATACACGTCTTTTGCTATTAAGAATAAGTGCTGCTGAGGCATTGTTAGATTTTAAGCATCTTGTGAAAGTAGAAATTTTTGCAGGGCTAGAATTTGTCAATGAATTGCTTTTTGCAGCAGACGTGGATAACTGTAAAGAGTTAAATATAATTTTCTTTCCATTTCTTAAAATCATGATTTAGTGAATGCATATATAGTATGAAAAGGTATATAAATGGATGCGGAATATATCCTCTGATCATAAACACTTATCATCTGTACTACAATAGCAATTATTGATAAGTTAAAAACGGAGAGAGATGTCCTGCAAAAATTGTCATAAAACCCGACATAGACATGAAATACATGTAAAGCTACGCAACAAACACTTAAACAATCACAGAGCTAGTTCAAGATTAATGCAAGACACATCAGTAGGACCATAGAAGGGGCAAAAAGGATTATTCAACTATTGAAATATATTAGGACCAAAATAGGAAGTTACCTCCCAAACAAAAACTCCATTACTGTAAATATAAAGAAGAGCATACACCTCAAGCACGGGGATACATTTTACTGCATCCACACAGCACTAGAGAAAAACTCTGTAATAAATATGAAAAAGAAAGGAAATGGGGTAAATCATCCCATATCAAGGTTAAAACGACCCAAAACACAGCATCTTACAGAATTATATAATTATAGCATAGATTAAATTTAATACTTTTAAACGCAAATCTTTACCACTCTAACTGTCATCTGAATGCATTTCGTGGTACACTACTAACGACACTCTACGAGAAACAGAATGATTTTACTTTTCCAATTGTCAACTTCAAATTTCTTTGTAGCAACAGACCAAAGCGCCAGTATTTGGAGTTTATATCTCCCAATTCATTCTCCACTCAAGAGCCTGTGGTCGATACAGTGACTACCTTGAAAAAGCTCGGTTACTTACAAATATGCTACTTAAACAAGGGTATGGTACCCATAACTTGAAGTCATTACAACAGAAGTTTTACGATCGACATCACGATCTAATGGACCGCTAAAAGGTATCTGTTTCCCAGCAGATGACAACAGAACTTTCTCTTTACAGATAAAGGTTGCTTTTTCCTCTACCGGATTTGATATTACTACCGACGTTGGCATGTTCAACACGGTGGGTGTCTATAAAGAAGCAGGAGATGCTTACTCTACCGGTGCACCTTATTTCATTCATGGTTTTTATTGGTTCCGTATTGTTCATCTGTACGTGAGTCTTCATTTTTCTTTTCTGTAACGCAATCGTGTGGTGTCTTTGTTTCTTTGTGTTGCCGATGTTGCCATTGTCCCAGGATTGTTTGTTTTTAGACTGACGGTTCTCACTTTCTTTAGTCTACACCTCTCTATAAAATACTGAAAAACCTCTTCATTAAAACATAAAGTGTTTTAAATGCATTTTAAAATATTGTAATCAATGAAATTCAGGCATCTGGTTAGGGAGGTAATTATTTCTTCTAAATCAGAAGGGGGATCCATGTAATGAAAAAACAAATATGTAGGTATCTTTCTGAAATTTAGGTATTTTAGTTAATTTTTGTGCTTAGATACTCAGTACTACAATAATAACATGCAAACATATTGCCATCCTTCAAATCGAATCAAATCGAATACACACATTTCATTTTGGTAAACGTAGAAATTGTTGCCTTTGTGGGACAAAGCCACCTTTTGTGGGTTAATGAGAAGAATACAATGCAATTCACAAATGTTGATTTTATTGTTTATCGTTTTAGACTAAAATTACCCTGTGAAGGTTTATGCAAACACAACGCTACCTACGTTATGTATATAGAGAGGAATACAACAGAATATACAAATTTGATTATAGTGTTTGTTTATCATTTCAGACAAAAATATCCCTGTGATGTTTTATGCTATCATTAAAGGCCAGCATTATGTTCGCAATGTCGATACAACTTTGATTTTTGAAACAGTAATTGTAAACGAAGGCGGACATTATGATAAGTATGATGGTGTATTTGTGGCACCGGAGAAAGGAATTTATCTTTTTTCATGGACTGCTACAGGTTACAGCACCAAATATATTGTGACTGAATTAGTAGTGGAGGAGAAAATCATTGCATCTGCTGGTGAGCTGAATAGCGGGGGTGGCTATCCGTCAGGATCCATGACTGCTCTGTGTAAGATGGACAAAGGGTATCATGCCTGGATAAGGACAACAGGGGTGGCAAGCGATCACAATATTTATAGTAACGACAATCTTCCACAAACAGCTTTCCTTGGAATTTTGATCAGAAAAGAATAGTTTAAAAGACTTATAAAGGCATTTGTTAGATATTGTATTTTCAGAAATTATTTTTTTTTTAATTGTTCCGTTCTTTTATAACAGCCAATACAAGATTGCATAATAATTGAATATCGGTACAAATAAGTTATAGATGTTAAAGTTAAATTGGATCTCTTTTATTCAGCGCTAGACTGTCTATTGTCATTGTAAGATAGGTGTGCTATAAAGGAAGCAGAGAATGGTTACCTTACACCAACCCACCACCTACTTGTACTCTTCTTTTTGAAAACTACAAACTATGCCTGTAGTTATTCAGGTACTTCAACCGTTTAATGTTCAATGTTCAGTTTGAACATACGGTTTGTGTTTTGTCCTCTTATTTTCTTTTCTTCATTTTCCCGTGTTCCCATTTGAATTTTGGAAATATCCGTTTGTATTCACAAATGAGAACAGATATCTTTGGGTAGATCCAGAGTTTGTTACTGGACTAACTAACACCGACTGTGACTGAAAAGGACTATTCACTGGCAGTATGACGGGTGCCACGCGTAGAGCAGATCATGCATACCCTTCCGGAGCACCCGATGGCACCTAAGTTTTCGTAGGGTTTCACTCTGCCAGCGCTTTAGTTTTGTGGCGTTCTTGTTCATTTTTGTTTATTTGTTTTGTTTTTGTCATACTGTCTCAATTCGTGTTGGATGTGAATTACCGTGATTTTGGATTTATGATTTTAGAATTCTCCCTTTACTAGTTCTTGCTTCGGTATTCGTTTGCCGATGTATTGGTTTGTCGTCTCATTATTCATTCCTAATTTAGTAGTCTAAATCTCATAAGACTTGGAGTGAAACAAACACATTAAAAAAATTGCATACAGTTACCAACCATCAAAGAGCAATAGGAAGTGCACAAGAATACTTGAAAGACAATGGTACAGTAAAGAACCTTTAAAGGCAAACTGTATTTAATCTTTTACATCTTGTATAATCAAGTGCCCGCATAAGATTCAATTTATTAGCAATTCATATTTTATAAAAACAACAACCAATAAAAGCTAATTTCATAATGTTCTCAATGTAATAGATTGTCATAGCCTAGATGTTTCTTGTCAAACTCTTCGTCTTTTTTTTTATAAATGATAATATATGTATGGCAAGATGAACTGCAAAGGTGGAAATATATATTACCGAATGTCAGCTATTGACATCGGAAAATCCATTGTCCATTGTGGGCGGACTGAAAGTTACAAAAGGTTGATTAGAAATTTACCAGCACCTTTTTTAAGGTATCCACTGTCGTGTGGAGTTGTTTACGGACGGCAGAATCCTAAGCTGATGGTGCCGTAGAGTTATAGGCCCAAATCAAGCCCAACGCCAGCTGGATTTTCTGATGTTTGTTTTACCTTTGCAGCTCACCTAACCATACATATAATATCATTTATATACAAAAAGCTGCTGGCAGCACCATTATCTATCACTTTTTCTGTATACATTGTTTGTATTCGCACTGTTTAAAGGAATGAATAAATTTTCAAATGCATATAGAAGCAAGAACTGAAATTTTAAATCCAGAATACATGGTAATTTAGGATAACATACAGACAGAGAACGTGAATGACAAACAGAACATCGCACAAACGCCAAGAGAAATAAATAAATTAATAAAACACTAACCGTGTGAACAGTCAGTATTCTCCATACTGCCTTCTCTTTGCTCTCTATTCTCTTTATTGATTTCCGCTAATTGTTAAGAATCTTTATATTTTTTCTCTATCTGCCCTTAAATGCAGCTTTTAGTTCTTAAACGTTTTTTAAATTTTAAATTAAAAAGCGATAAAATTTATGAAATGTTCACCTACAGATCTCAAATGCTTAAAATTTTATTTTATTATCTTATATAACACCCGCTGTAAAAAAAATGTATGTTCACGAATCCTGTACGCCGGATAATTAATAGTTGTTCATTTTTAGAATTACTGAGTTTCATTATTCGTTGCATATTTGACGAAAATTCAAAAATTTCGTAGTATTTACAGAAGATACACACTTTCTACTAGTGAGTACAGTATTTGAGAATCCCCTGAAAGATATGGGAATTGATCGTAAACGATTATTAAAGCAACGAAGGCATGGGAGGGGCAAATTGTACAACCAAAAGTCTAAGACAAGCAGAATAACTTGGCGACAGCCGGCACATTTTTTAACTCTAACATCCCTGGTTTATTTTGCTGATATAATTATTACAATTTGAATATACCAGAAGATAACAAAAGTACTCGTAATTATAATTTTGATTACGGCATCAGTTTTTACAAAGAAAGCGAAATTAATCAAATTTTTGTTGGAAAGTTGGAAAGTTAACGACCATTTTTTTTTTTTTTTTATTTTATTTATTTATTTATTTTTTTTTTGTTGTTGCTACGTGTACAAAAGTGTTTAACGCTTATTACACCGAGGCCTACTCTTTTTATTTAATATTAATATGTATGGCATATAAGAGTATAATTAAGGAGATAACTTATATATTATATCAGATGTCTTCCATACTTTAAAGTAGTTAAAATTAAGTCTCCCTAGATTTGCTTTTTTCAGAAAATCAAAAAGCTTATGTACCGAATTTGCTGTTTTATGAAATCAGAGAAAATATATTGGCACGTTCTTTAGATTTTGTTTTTTGTTGATAGCATTTGCAGATCTAGATGAATGGTTCCGTGAGTAGGACCCCCCTCCTCGTCTGAAAAAAAAATGAATTTCGTGAAGATTTTAGACAAAATTGACAACAATTGCATAAAAATTGATATTAACCCTTTTCCCGGATCCCTTATTTTGAATGCTTCATCCGCAGATGAATGATCCAAAATCTAGTAATCTATGGAAAGATCTATCCCTAATCCTAACATTTTTGTCTCATTTTATTCATTTACTTTTGTATTATTATATTGATACTGATCAAGTATCCTCCTGTCTATGGAATTAAGATCGTATCTCCTGCTAACATTGATTGCGTGCTACGTTTACAATGTTACAGGTTTTTTTTTTATTTTGCATTGATACTGATCAATATCAAACTGTCAAATTTTTCAATAGCATTTACTGCAGAACTATGTCTCTTCTTCAATATGTAAGATATCTTATATATTATTTAGCATATCTCAATTAGTATATAAGATATCTTATACAATTACACAAATAAGATATCTTAATTGATATATCAAATATTTTATTTAATTTATAAAATATGTTATTTATTATATGAAATACCTTAGTACATTATATAGGGAATAATACATGGCAAAATCCGTATCACATGCCGTATTTCCCGAGTTACCAATATCAGCACGAGGGCCTCTGGCCCGAGGGCTGATATTGGTCGAGGGATGATACCGCATGTGATACGGATTTTGCCATGTATTATACAGTTTATCATATATTTAAACAGAGGACTACTAATCCGAAAAAATGCTGTCAAAAATTGAAATCGGTAAGAGAAAAAGGCATGTATATAGTGAAGAGGAAAATTTCAAAATAGGCGGAAAGGACTAGAAGTTTTGGACTAAATCTTACATGTAAAGGAAAAAAGTTTGCTAGATTTTTTTAACTGATCCTCACAAAACAATTTCACCCCAAACAAATCTTTGTTATCCTCCTCGCCCAAAAAAATTTTGCCCCCCCCCAAAAAAAAATTGCCCCCCAAAAAATTTTCAACCCCCGACAATATTTTTAATAAAAAAAGTAAAACTGAAAAAAAAATTGAAAAGGGTATGTGATAAAGGGTAAGCCATGCGATAAAGGGTATGCGATAAAGGGTATGACGTCATAGTGTGAATACGGAATGAATGTCATGCACTGTATCACATATTCAAAACGTCTGTATTTATTACTAAATATATGATAAATATCTATATTAAACTTTTAAAAGAGATATCTGATATAATATATAATGTATCTTTATATGAAATCTAAGCTATATGACAAACGTAATGATTTTAACTTCCCAATTGTGAATTTTTCCTTTCTGAGCAGCAATATACCTACCTCTCCAGCCTATGGAGTGTACATTTCACAGTTGATTCGTTACTATCGCGCATGTAGTTTATACAGTGATTTTTTGAATGGAGCAAAAGCACTGTCCCAAAAGTTGCTTAGTCAGGGATTTGTTCAGCCTTTGTTGCTTTCATCCCTTCAGAAATTTTATGGCCGTCACCATGATATCATTGACAGATATGACGTGTCTATGTCCCAAATGAAAGTGGACATTTTCAGCTAGGTTTTACGTCTTCACGGATTTGACATAACCGGTTTTGACTCAACCCTGGATTGACTCACTGATAGTGTGACGGGTGCCGCTAGCGTAGCAGGACATGCTTACCCATCCGGAGCACCTGATGTCACTCCCGGTTTTTATGGGAGTTCACACTGTCAGTACTTTAGTTTTTCGTGTTGTCTTGTATATCATACTGTAGAATTTTAGTTTTGTCTTCGTCAGTGATGTTTGTGCTACCGATTTGTTCTTGTGATTGTTTGAATACTATATAGATTTACCAAAGCTTTTCAAAATTTTACCATGGTACTGTTTGAGGGTTAGAGAAGTAACATGTACCATGGATTTCAATTGGTTTTGTCTAAAGATTAGAAAATGGCATTAGCCAATCCGCTACCAAACAGATCTTTCAAAAAATATATGCCTTACTGATAGTGTGACGGGTATCGTTAGCGGGGCAGGACATGCTTACCCTTCCGGAGCACCTGGTGTAACTCCCGGTTTTCATGGGAGTTCACACTATGAGTGCCTTAGTTTTTAATGTCGTCTTTTTATATCGTGCTTGTAGCTGCCTCACGTCCTTGTTTTGTCTTTGTTTTTCTCTGTTGTCGTTTTTGCCATGTCTTCGGATTTCGATTTTTGTGGTCTTCGCTTCCCTTGTTCCTTCGGTATTCTACTGCCGTTGTTTGATACCACTAGGCCGATATCTCTACTGGTGGACGGTTCGTCCCCGAGGATATCATCCGCTCAGTAGCTTCAGTTTACTTTAGCCATGAGAATAAAGAATCAAAAGGAACGCATACCGGCTTGGACGACTCCCGGGTTAAAAAGGTTAAAAAGGTCCCTTACCGATAGAGCTATGGATACGGGTTCATCGGGACAATTAGGTGTCCTGAGTCGTAAGTTATCAACTTCGACTGATTCTCAGGAGCAATTCTCAGATCACACGTTTTCTTCTAATAACTTATTTGATTCTACCCCAAACATCAAACCTTGTTCTGTTATATTAAATGATATTTTAAATTTTCCTGATCAGCAATCGCAAGGCACAATTTCATCATGCCGCGTAAAAAATTGCAACACATGTAACATTCTTATTACTGACTCAAATTTTACAAGCAACCTTACCAACAAGTCATATTCAACTAGAACTTACGACGATCTGAATTGCTCCTCTAAATCTTATTTATGGCTTAGAGTGCTCTCTTTGTGGATTGATTTATGTAGGGGAAGCAAAAGACAGGTTGAACAAACGTATGCGCGGACATAGATACGAAGTCAAGGACAAAAAGACCCGACATGTTTACGCACATTTCAACCAACTTAACCATTCAATTGTCAACATGAAGGTCAGGATTATTGAAAAAATATACCATAGGACAAATAACCCTACGCTAAGTACACCTTACCGTCTACAAAGAGAGGAATACTGGATTAAAGAGTTGGGTACAGCAACACTCTATGGTTGTAATGATGACATCAAAAGTGTAGGAAATCTATCAAGTCCAGGATGTAGTTCGGTGAATGTGATGAATATATTGAATGGAAGCCAACGCAGACCGCGTAGCCATGGACACAGGCATTACACTGCCCCGCGTCTGCACGACATTTCAATACCATTCCGGAGCACCTGATGTCACTCCCGGTTTTCATGTTTTTTATGTCGTCTTTTTATTTCCGTGCTTGTAGCTGCCTCACGCCCTTGTTTTGTCTTTGTTTTTCTCTGTTGCCGTTTTTGCCATGTCATCGGATTTCGATTTTTGTAGTCTTCGCTTCCATTTTTCCTTCGGTATTCTACTGCCGTTATTTAATATCATATAACATATTTTATATATTAATTGAGAATAGAAGATATCTCATATATTAATTGAGAATAGAAGATATCTCATATATTAATTGAGAATATAATATATCTCATATATTTAGATATATACAAAATACCTTAAACAAAAATCCAATAAATTATATCAGAAATTTAACTATGTTACAAACAAAATTAAATATTGTTTATTTTTGTTTGTTTGTTTTGTCTTTGTCATACTTTCTCAATTCGTGTTGGCTGTGAATTGCCCTGATTTTGGATTTATGATTTCAGAATTCCTATAACACAGTGGGGCTCAGATATGGGCGTAGGCTAATCCATGATTTAAAACACTATTATACGACAAATGTTCTATTGAGGAAACACATATTTGACAATCATACAGTGAAAACAATAAAGCATAAGCTTAATAAGTCCAAGCATTGTGTATGCGAACAAGCACTATTGTCTAAAGACGGCCCAAGATAAAGTTAACATCATCAGGTAGCTTCAGGAAACATCGGGTTTTGTCCATCTTATAGAATGGTCGTCAGGTAAACACAATAATCCAAATCCAAATATGTTTTGAAGAATCAACAACTTCGTAGAATAACAAGGTAGGTGACATCATTGCACACTGGCTAACTTATGATTAAGAAAGGTTACAATGTTTATGTGCATCTTTAACCTGGCATTGAAACAAGTAGATAATAAATGCCAAGCAATAGATGAACGTCAATGCTTTACGGCTACTTCTCAGCACTTGGGTGGTACAAACGTTAACGCTAAGCTAACTAAGTTACATTCCCCCTTTTCTCGTTCTTGCTTCGGTATTCGTTTGCCGATGTATATATACCTAGCAAAAATAAATGGTCAACAATTGAATAGCTTTGCCTTAATAAATTACCTTAAAGAAAATTTATATTTTGAAAGACACTTATATTGCAAGAATAAAGCTTTGCAAATTGCAAATATTAGCTGGGACTCCACCCATCCTCTTATTTGTTTATGTATGCGAGCACTCTTTGACCCTTCTTTCAAAATTACGTTTTGTCTTATGCTTTTTCTGTTCCAATATAGTGGTCATTGAGTTAGTAGTCTACCTGTATTGGGTTTTATTCGCGTGTTTATGATACTATAGGGAAACGGGATAGAGAAAGGGGAGGTTTGGGTACCCATAAACCGGTTTAACCCTACCACTGGCTTTTGCTGGTGCCGGTACCAAGTCCGGCTATCCCGAGTTCCTATCGTTATTTATGTTTGTCTCTTGTTTACATTATTGTTTTTCTGGTGCAGTTCGCTTTTAAATTGTGGCATGTGATTGTAGTTCCTGGCCATTGTAGGTGTTTGCTGTTTTCCCGTTTTTGTAATTTTATGATCCCTTTAGTCACAACTGCAGTGTGGAGTTGGTAAAAATATTCCCCGTGATTGTGGTGTTTAAGGGTTTTTTATCCGATTACAGAATTCATAGTTGCAGTGTCATGATTTGCAGTAATTTGTAAAGGTGGAAATTTTTTTGACGCTCATGTTAAAAAATTTGAATAATTTAAAACAACGCTGTATCAAATCCACGATTACACACTCATCAAACTCTCATCTTACTACTCTACCTGTTCCAGCACTTAATCCTGTAGTCAGATTGACACCGTTAAAGATATCTAAAATATGCCAATCCATACAAAAATCTAAATTCACTACAGCCTCCATTTACAACAAATGTAATCGTGGATTTTCTAAAATTTTGAAGTGCGACGCCAGGAAATGTGTCACTTGTCCTCGCCTGGTCCAGGAGAATACTGTAAAATCTACTGTCAATGGCAGGAATTTTACCATCAAATTCCCCGTTGATATCTCCTGAAAAACATCCAGTCTGGTTTATTTAATTACCTGAACTAAGCCAGGCTGTGGAATCCAGTACGTTGGAGAAACTGGGCGTCCATTACAACGACGTACCCAGGAACACATGTATCGCATGCGTTTTCCTAAGAAATTTAGATCATACATTTATCACCACTGCAATATTTATAAGCACGACAGAAAATACATTAAAGTGCAGCCTTTAGAACTTGTCGAAAAATCCCCCGATCAATCTAAGAGACAATTCGTAAGATCTAGAAGGGAAAGTGAACTGTCGTGGATCAAAAAACTTCAGACAGCTTACCCATTAGGGTTAAATGACAACATCATGGGTCAGGGTAACATTTCTCAGCATGCTTCAATTGACATCATGGGTATTTCTTCTCCGAAGTTACGACATCGTAGGTCACATGGCCGAAGAGTTAATTATAATATAAAAAACAAACGTAAAAACCTCATCAGTGTTAAAGATCTATATACTGTTTTCAAAAACAATGGGCGGCATGGTTTGTTCACTAAACTTTGTTCTATACCTGTCACACATCTTTATAAAATCTCTCTAGAATGTGATACAATGTCTGTTAATAGTCCGCTCTACGAATGTTCTAAAATTATCGACGCTTTTTGCTTCCATCGACTTTATCCTAGAATCGACAAACCGAATGAACACAAAAAACAATTTTTGAAAATTAAATATATTAATAAGGGTATCGATTTGATCGATATTGCAGGCATTTTTCGGGACCCGGATGTTCAAAAACTTGTTCCAGTTTATTTTGATAATCAGGATATGCCTGTCATCTCCTTTACTTACAAAAAACCTACTAGAAGTATTTTTTTCAATTACTCTTCTATTACCTGTGATGCTAATTTCGAGAAGAACT
>MJUU01005079.1:57366-107842 GCA_002080025.1 Modiolus philippinarum
TTCATGAAAAAACTACAAAATGGAACTGTACCAAATAGTGATAAACTTATTTCTATTTTCAATGATAATAGCAGGTATATTGACGATATCCTTACTATTGACAATCCCCAGTTTTTGGCTTATGTTGACACCATTTACCCACAACAACTGAAACTAAATAAGGCAAACAATGATTCTAAATACTGCCCTTTTCTGGATCTAAGTATCACCATTGACTCTGGTAAAATAAAAACTAAAGTTTATGATAAAAGGGATGATTTTGATTTTACAATTACTAATTTCCCCTTTCTTGACGGCGACGTTCCCCTAGCTCCATCCTACGGGGTGTATATATCCCAACTTGTACGATTCGCTCGCATTTGTTCCACCCTTGATGATTTTAATGAGCGTAACCTTACTCTCACATCCAAACTTTTACAACAAGGTTACAGATTTCATAAATTATTAAATACTTTTAAGAAGTTTTACAGAAGATATGAACATTTGATATCTAGATATGACGTGACTCGGAAACAGCTAATAACAAAGGGCATTTCTCATCCTCGATTTTATGGAAATGTTGTTAAAAAATGTCAAAAACTGATTAATAATCCAAAAAAACTAGGACGTAACTTACATTCTTTACGTAATAGTGGTTATCGACGAGATATTCTGAACAAATCCGTTAAATTGGCTTTGGATTCCAGTGACCTATAGACTTTACATATATACTGGCCTCTCACTGATACTGCCGATGTCTGCTGAAATACATGGAGACTCTTTACCAAACCCTTCGGGAAGTTTTGAGTTTGATTTTTCTTCCGTAGTGCGACAGTGTTTTACCAGCAGACTAGATTCTTTGAGCTAGCCGGCAGTTTAGCGGCGAGCACTCTTTGACCCTTCTTTCAAAATTACGTTTTGTCTTATGCTTTTTCTGTTCCAAGATAGTGGTCATTGAGTTAGTAGTCTACCTGTATTGGGTTTTATTCGCGTGTTAATGATACTATAGGGAAACGGGATAGAGAAAGGGGAGGTTTGGGTACCCATAAACCGGTTTAACCCTACCACTGGCTTTTGCTGGTGCCGGTACCAAGTCCGGCTATCCCGAGTTCCTATCGTTATTTATGTTTGTCTCTTGTTTTCATTATTGTTTTTCTGGTGCAGTTTGCTTGTAAATTGTGGCATGTGATTGTTCTTCCTGGCCATTGTAGGTGTTTGCTGTTTTCCCGGTTTTGTAATGTTAATAAGCAAAAGTAAGTAAAGTTTTTTTATAACTAGATCTGAAAATTACTGTATATCTCGTCCACAAACAACCTTTGTTATTACCCCTTTTAAAATTCTTTATTGTTTAAAATCAAATTCTTAGAATATTTGAAATACTATTAATTTTGTCAAAATTATATTCATAAATTATTGTATGGCTTTATTCAATTGTCAATAGTATCACAGAATGTCATTTATTCTAATTAGACATTACAACAAAATGCTGTTGAATTGCTACAGGGTACTACTGGAAAAGAAGAGGAGGTTTAGCAAGCCAAAAAAAAAAAAAAACCGGCCAGTCTAACCTACCATTTCTTGTAAATTGTTGCACCAAGTCATGACCATTGCGATTTTTGGTTTTTATATTCAATCTACAGATTGATTCTTTCAGTTGGACTCAGTATTACCTCAGTAATACCTACGAAATTACAATTTGTAAATATATATTTAGAGTGGTATATTGTAATGCCGAAATTCAAAATTAAAGACAGGGTAGGACATTAAGTATCTCAACTTGTTTTTTACAGCCTGGAATAAAATAATTCTTAATCCAAGATTTTAGGATAGGTTTGCCACGCGTAGCTTGTACAATATTTGGAATTACCATGCAAAAATAATAAGAATATTGCAACTTATTTGAAGCCTGTACACATATCAGTATTAGAAAAGTGTAAATAGCATAAAGGTTTCAGCCAAAATGCGATAAAAGGTTTATTTTAATATCCAAAAATTACAAAAACAGGATAAAAACAAACACCTACAATGGCCAGGAACTACAATCACATGCCACAATTGCGCCGGCATACGGAGTTTACAAACGTCAATCCAAAATATCAATATCACAAAATTGGCTTATTGTGCTTTGCATTTTTGTTTTCAATTTATTGTAGCATTGTAATGATGAATTATGACCAAAAACGAGATGTTACGTCACTTAACACTGCTGTTTTTTATGTTTTCTTTGTGTAACAAGTATATTGGTGTTATTGTTTTTCAATTTTTGATGTCGGATTTTTCATGTCATAAGGGCACATCTTGAATAGAAGACATTAAGGATTAAAGTTTTAGACAAAATTTAATTTTATAAAGGAAGACGAATTTCTTGAAATAAGTTAACAAATAAATGACAGAATTTGATTTACAGAAGATCGGATAGTGTTGACAAATATATTTCAAATCTTCAGTTAAGTCATTTAAAGAAATATACTTTGATAACGGCTGATACGATGATAGCAAAGAGTCGGGCATTATACAATGCAATATAATACTTATCATATTATCATTGATATCGGAAATACTTCATAATATTAATACTGATACAGCAATTGAAGTCGAGTAAAAATGTATAAGTACCATCAAACTGCGTATCAAATTTAAGCATTTGCCACTTTGTTAAGTATTTAAGTGACGGACATACTTCCCTTTAGAAAGAGAAGTGTAATGTAACAGCTGCCCCACTCTTACCAATACGACCTTATTGACCCTACTGTGAAGTAAGTGAGGACCGAACCGTCAATCCAAAACGAATAATCCAAAGACAATGCCAACATCGGAAACAACAAAGAAACAGATACACAACATGAGTACGGCACAGAAATGAAAAATGAAGACATAATCACACAAAGATGAACAACACAGACCTAATAAAAACAATGGTTGAGATCAGGTGCATCGGTAGAGTAAGTCGTGTTGAACATTTCTAATTCGGTAATAAGGTCGAATCCGGTAAAGGAAACAACAATTAAGCTTTTAAAGGGAAAGATATGTTTTCATCTTGGAAACAGATATCACATAGCGATCCGCAAGATGGTGATGTCGATCGTAAAACTTCTGATGGGATGACGTCAAGTTTTGGGTAACATACCCTTGTTTAAGTAGCCTACCAGCAGTCTACTAGTATCAAGAAAGTCACTGTATCGATTACATGTTCTTGAATAGCGAAAAAGCTGGGAGTTGTAAACTCCGTATGCCGGCGCTGTTGGGATGTTGCTACAAAGAAAAGGGAAGTTGATTATTGGAAAAGTGAAGTCATCACGTTTGTTGTTCAGCTTAGTTTAAAGTCTACCTCTGTTGTCAATTTCAAGATGATGGTCCACGAATGAGTCCGATGTGAAAGTGTCTGTAGTATCCTTTATTTTGAGCTCTTTTGGATAGATCAGATGAAGAAAATCACAAAAGCGAGGATTGTCTAGTGACAAAATATCATCTATATAACGGAAGTTAAAACTGAAGGATTGAGCCAGTCTTTATCTTTATTTTGAAGATTCTCTTCAATGAATTCAGCCTCATAAGAGTGGAGAAACAGATCGGCTAGGAGAGGTGCACAGTTTGTGCCCATAGGAATTTCGTAGTCTGTTGAAAAACAAGTTCTCCAAACTGTACATATATATATATATATTGTCGATCAAAAACTCTAACATTTTAATCACTTCTTCCTCTGTATATTTTTTCTCTGATCCGGAGTCATTTTTCACAAAGCAGGCTTGTTCTCTACCTACAATAATGTACCGATATCTTCGTTCACCTTTGTTACGTGAGGAAAATCTATGAATTAAACCTTTCAGTCGAGGTTTTATTTGTTCATGAGGAATTGTGGTGTATAGTGTGGAGAAGTCGAAAGTTTTAATGCTGTTACAATGTGATAATGATCTAGTAGATCTTTGGAGTTTTTCAAAATCCACATTTCATTTACAACGCTTTTTGAAAAGGATGCATCCCAGTATTTTTGAAGACCCTCTTAAACAGCTGTCAAGATGGAGGTTAGCAACTTAGATATTTTGCAGAACATTTGGCAGATCCAGCGATGCATCATTCTTTGTATGTGTATTTATGTAATTTTAGTACCCAGTACAAAGAAGGGAGATCTGTGTCTTCATCCCTGTTGGAAATTCCGAAGGAAAGCAAAACAGATTTATGGTTCTTTAATATATCCAATAACATTTCTTCAAGCAGTGAACCAAACCATATTAAACATATTGTTCTCCTAAATTTATTAAATTTATCTGAATATTTGTTAGAATTTCTATCCTAATCTGAGCTGAATTACTACAACGATGTTAAAATATTTTTTAATTGCAGTCAAACCTGTCTTATGTGAATTTCCATGGGAATCCGAAAAAAAGTCACACAAGACAGGTGGACACTTAATACCGGTGTGACTTTCTGACCAACTCAAGCTTGTCTGTTGTTTGTTGGCAAAATGAAATAAAGTCCATATTTATAGGTGCATTATATGTTCTTTACCCATAATAAGCATTTGCTAAGGGGATGTAAACTCGGTAACCACTTATTAATTTCTTATTTTTGTTTGTAAAATTAATTTCAGTTTTTTTAAATCAAAATTCTAAATTTAGATAAAAAAATGCACCTGAAATTCAGCTTTTAATATTAAAAAAGCAAAAAGCTAAATAAAAAAAGAAAAACAATGTTTTGTATATTTATCACTTCAAAAAACAGACAACAGCAAACACCTACAATAGTCGGGAACTACAACCACATGTCACAATTTACAAGCGAACTACACTAAAAAAAAACAATAGTAACTCGGGATATCCGGTCTTGGTACCGGCACTAGCAAAAGCCAGTGGTAGGGTTTAACCGGTTAATGGGTACCCAAACCTCCCTTTTCTCTATCCCGTTTCCCTATAGTATAATAAGCATTCGAATAAAACCCAATACGGCTAGACTACTAACTCAATGACCACTATCTTGGAAAACAAAATGATATGACAAAACGCAATTTAGAAAGATGGGTCAAAGAGTGCTCGCCGCTAAACTGCCGGCTAGCTCAAGGAACCTAGTCTGCTGGTAAAACACTTTCGCACTACGGAAGAAAAGTCAAACTCAAAACTCCCCGAAGGGTTTGGTAAAGAGCCGTCGTGTATTTCAGTAGACATCGGCAGTATCAGTGAGAGGCCAGTATACATGTAAAGTCTTCAGGTCACTGGAATCCAAAGCCAATTTGACAGGTTTGTTCAGAATAACTTGTCGATATCAACTATTACGTAAAGTATGTAAGTTACGTCCCAGTTTTCTGGATAATTTGACATTTTTAACAACATTTCTATAATATGGAGGATGAGAAATGCTCTTTGTAATTAGCTGTTTCCGAGTCACGTCATATCTAGATATCAAATGTTCATATCTTCTGTAAAACTTCTTAAACATATTCAATAATTCATGAAATATGTAACCTTGTTGTAAAAGTTTGGATGTGAGAGTAAGGTTACGGTCATTAAAATCGTCAAGGGTAGAACAAATGCTGGCGAATCGTATAAGCTGAGATATACACACCCCGTACGATGGAGCTAGGGGAGCGTCGCCGTCAAGAATGGGGAAATTAGTAATAGTAAAATCAAAATCATCCCTTTTTCCATAAATTTTAGTTTTTATTTTACCAGAGTCAATGATGATAATTATATCCTGAAAAGGGCAGTATTTAGAATCATTGTTTGCCTTATTAAGTTTCAGTTGTTTTAAGTAAATGGTATCGACATAAGTTAAAAACTGGAGATTGTCAATATCAAGGATATTGTCAATGTACCTGCTATTATCATTGAAAATAGAAATAAGTTTATCACTGTTTGGTAGAGTTCCATTTTGTAGTTTTTTTTTATAAAGTTCCGTTCGTAACAGAACAGGAAAAGATCTGCAATGAGAGGGGCAAATTAGCACCCATGGAAATTCCAATGACCTGATGATAAACAATATTGCCAAAACGAACATAAATGTTGTCTAGCAAGAGATTCAGTGCCATTCTCATATCATCACATGTCCAAGAGCAATAATTGTTGTATGTAATATTGGAGAAGAATCCCTTTTGTTACAGCAAATAAGCTGAAAACCCGAAAATTTAAAGGACCATTTAATAAGTTGACCCTATTTGGATTTATTCCAATTATGTGGAAGGGTTGTATAAAGTGTAGAAAAATCATAACTGTCAATAGATGAAACTGGTCTATCAATAGATTGTGATTTATCTAAAACTTCAATAGAATTTTTTACATTCCAAAAGTAATTTACACCAGAGTTTTGATATGTTTTTTTTCAAAATAGTTTATAACTAACTCCTTTATACAAGTGAGTGCACTGGTCAAATGGGTGGAAAATTTGTGTTTATTATTTTTCAAAGTTTATCAAATAGCAAATCAAATGTTGTAAGCTTCATGTGAATTCTTTTAAAAAATAAACACATTTTTTAAAAACTCATTACATGATAAAAAAAATATTCCTTTCGTCAATGTTATCCATTAATTAACAAGTAAACTTGGCCTAATTGTTATGGTAATTAATTTTATTAAAACATAAATCTTGATTGATTCCAAGCTGATATTTCCCTTACGCTGTTACAATGTATCTCCCTTTACCAGTACTACTTCCGGTTTAGCTGTATGTCAAACTCTTGTCAACAAAGGGCTTCTTTGTCATCAAAGTCGCTAAAACAGTGCCCAGAGTCTATTTTCTAGATAAAATGACTGCCGTTAGTCGCGTTACGTGGATATTCGTTGAATACAGTTAAAATTTATAGTTAATATCATTGGAAGGATTTTTTAAATGGTTGGATGAGAGAGGAGGTCATTGAATACTGTGGGTCACTAAGTTAGGTTTGACTATATGCAATTCTGTCAATTGATAAACTACAGTCTATGTGATATTATGCAACAGTAACTTTGGTATTTTTATTTGTTATATTTGTTGCTCGGTTTTCCATTACTTTATAAAAAGTCTATTTTGATGTTTTAGGGGCCATTTCCGTTTGCTTATTAAAGTTCTGATAAGACATTCGTATTCTTAATGATCGAGAAAATCACGGTAAATATTATGTGTATATTTTCCTTACACAAATAAACCTTGCTATCAAAATATATTCTTCTCTTCTTGAGGACAAATTTTTTTTCTATGTTGAACAGAACTTCATAATCATATAAGCGATACTCATTGTTACGACAGTCATATTAGTTTGCCCCTAAATAGTCCGAAACTTATTAGTTTGGCCTTAAATAGTTCGACACTTAATAGTTTGCCCCTAAATAGTTCGACACTTATTAGTTTGCCAGTAAATAGTTCGACACTTATTAGTTTGCCCCTAAATAGTTCGACTCTTATTATATTGCCCCGAAATAGTTCGACACTTATTAGTTTGCCCGTAAATAGTTCGACACTTATTAGTTTGCCCCTAAAAAGTTCAACACTTATTAGTCAACAAAGTTAGCTCCACATAATAATTTTCTAACATTGTTCAATTGCATGGCTTTACAGTGTACTTGTAGAAACTTTGTCTCGTGTGCATTTTCTCCATATCCTTTCATAACAAACTCAAGAGAGGATTGTGAAATGCTTTTATGTGTTTTCATAGAGCCAGCAGACAACAAAACTGTAACAAAGATAAGTTTTCAAGAAAACAGAATAATAAATATCAGTTTCAATCATTTTCAATGACAGTTGCGAAAATAACAGAAGCAATTTAGTGAACAATATTCACGACTTTAAGGCCGACGTTCTTCTTCTTGTAAATGACGAAATGTTTAAGTCAAACATGGACAACTTTTTTCGTATATAAGACTTAATATGTAAAAACTCTGGTTAATAGCGCTTTTTGATATGCCAGTTATGCCGGGTGAACTACAGAATTAAAACAATCTAGTTTGTTGTTATTTAAGGTAGTAGACCCGGGTAATCCCAAAATTTTCCTCAAATTCAATTTTCTTTAAACTCGCAGTATGAAACAATTATGTGGTAATATACTTCAAGAAAAAAAATTGAAAAGTAGGATTTTTGACATACAGTTCATAAAAACACCGCTGTCTTAGGAGTCTTAATTCTGTTAAGAAATCACCATAAGGCTTTTAGTACTGTACTGTATATTAATAAGAAACAGCAAAAAGTGTACCATAAATTGCTAAACTGCTTCGTAGAAACTTGCAGACGTATACACAAGATAATAAATATCATAAACACGCATTAAGTGCTGATTTGCAGTACAACAGAAATTATATTGTAAAAAAAACTACTGAAAATAGAGCTTTGTTCATTTTCTTAAAAAAAAAAATCCTATAATTCAATTTTCATCAAAAACTGAGAAATCAAAGATCCTCCACATGAACAATGTATGACTTATGTGAAAAATTAACCGTATCATTTATTCACAATGTTAGGAAAACTGCGTCAAGTTGAAAGAATTACCTCCTTTCCATTTATTCTAATATCTTTTTAGATTCCTTTCAAAACCCGGAAAATTCAATGCAGGCATTATGAAGTATTTAATTAATAGAATGTATTTTCATGATAAGATGAATATTTCATTTCTATTTATGAAAAAATATTATAAATCTTGTTTTTATTCATACCAATCACAACAAGTAATTTTTATATAAAAAGGAGTTATCCCCTCTTACTCCAGGTCTACTACCTTAAGTACTGTGTATATGGATTCACTTAATTGATTAAAGTAGTGAAAATATACTTATATTTTTGGAAGATACCTACAAATTCTAGGAACTTATTACCTCTCTTGCCAAATACCTGAATTTCATTTATTCCAACATTTAAAGAATACCACTGGACACCATATTCAAAAATCTTCTCTCCCAAAACAACAATGCATATTGGACAAAAATTTGGTCGCAATAGTCCTTGGTTTGTCCTCTAAAAATGTCTGGTAAGTCCATGGCTCATCGTAGCGGGGGTATAAGTTTAATATTTGACCTTTTGAAAAAATGTATTAATAGATCTTCTCCTCTGAAATTACTTGACCAATTTGAACAAAACTTTTTCGCTATCGTCTGTAGCTGGCACCGTTTGAAAAATTTGTCCGATAAGTCAATAGCCGGGGACCATAGTTTAACATGGGACCCTACTGGAAAGTTTTAAAGGTCTTCTAGTCTGAAACAAGATGACCAATTGGATCAAAACTTGGTCACAGCAAGTCCAGCAAGTTTTTACCTCTTCCAAGCATGGAACATTATTTATCATCAGCAGCAATATAGTTGAACATTACACCCAATGGAAAGTTTTAAATTATCATTTTCTCTGAAGCAAAAAGCCGATAAGATCCAAACTTGGTCAAATATGTAGTCCTTAGTTGGCCCTATTTGAAATATGTGTCAAGCAAGTCTTCATCAGATCCAGGATAGCCATCAGCAGTGAAGACAGTTTAACATTGGGCCATAATGGAAAACGCATTCAGAGGTCTTCTCCATTGAAACTATGTCGTCATTTAAGACTTAACTAAGGCACAATGGTATTTCAAAAAAGTGGATAGTACATCCCACACAAAGGGAAGAATCTTGGAACATAGTATAATAAATTAATATTACGGTCTATTAATATACTTTAAAATGAGCCCCTTTAATATTGAAGTTATTCTTAGTCCTCTGTGTCAGCCATTGTTCAGGTTATCCATAAATTCTCTTTATTAACTGGTGTTTATTCATATAACAAAAATATACCCTTACTCAAGTTAACTACCTTCAATATATACTGCCATTTGAAAAAAAATATCATCCCCACCATTGATGGCATGGTATTGGTTGCAAAAATGTTTCATTTGAATGCATTATTATTCATTCAAATGGTATATTTTTTTCATTTAAATGCAATATTTGTTTTATTCAATTAGTATATTTTTTTCGTTCACATGCAATATTTTTTATTCAAATGATATAATTGTTATTCAAATGCAATATTTTTAATTCAGCTGTTATATTTCTTCATTTGAATGCAATATTATTTATTAAAATGGTATATTTTCATCTAAATGCAAGATTTGTTTATTCATTTGGTAAATTTTTTCATTTAAATGCAATATTTTTTTTTATTCAATTGGTATAATTTTTCATTCAACTGCAATATTTTTTTCATTTAACTGTAATAATTGCATAATTGGAAATTGTTTCACGTCACGGCTGGACCATTCTGGGGGCTTCGCAAAGTTGGGCCTTATAGGGCAGGTAGGTATATGTAATGCCTTTCATTTGAGCTATAGCGTATGACCCTAGACCCGTACGTAAAATTCGGACGCTGTTCTATAGAGGGTACCCTAAATCGAAAAATACCGATTTGAACCAACTTGGATAATATGGGCTGGACCTTGCTAGGGGCTCCGCAAAGTCGGACATTATATGGCAGTTAGTTCCATGTAATAGCTTTCATTTCCGTTATAGCGTATTATCCCTATACCCGTACGAAAATTTTTTGGACCGAATTTACGGAGGGTACCACAGGTTTGTATAGTGAAAACGGCAATTCAGACCAACTTTGGTAATGTCGGCTGGACCTTTCTAGGGGCTTCGCAAAGTTGGGTCTTATAGGGCAGGTAGGTACATGTAATAGCTTTTATTTCCGTCATAGCGTATGATCCCTAGCCTCTACAAAGGTCCAGCTGACATTACCAAAGTTGGTCCAAATTGCCGTTTTCACTAGAAGAACTTAGGGTACTCTAGGTCAATTCGGTCCGAAATTTTCGCACGGGTCTAGGAATCATACGCTATGACTAAAATGAAAGCTATTTCATGCACCTAACTGCCATATAATAGCCGACTTTGCGAAGCCCCAAGCAAGGTCCAGCCAACATTAGCGAAGTTGGTCCAAATCGGTATTTTTCGATGTAGGGTACCCTCTATGGAACATCGTCCGAATTTTACGTACGGGTCTACGGATCATACGCTATAGCTCAAATGAAAGGCATTACATGTACTTACCTGGCCTATAAGGCCCAACTTTGCGAAGCCCCTAGAAAGGTCCAGCCGAGATTTGAAACAATTTCCCATAATGCAATTATTATATTTAAATGAAAAAAATATTGCAGTTGAAGGAAAAATATATCAACTAAATAAAAAAATATTGCATTTAAATGAAAAAATATACCAATTGAATAAAAAAAAATATTGCATTTAAATGAAAAAATATACCAATTGAATAAAAAAATATTGCAGTTAAATGAACAAATATTGCATTTAAATGAAAAAATATACCATTTGAATAAATGATATTGCAATCAATTAAAGAATATTAAATTTTTGCAACCAATACCACGCCATAGCCATTAACTGTTGTATTTTGTAATTTAATACTACTAGGCCGTTCCCACTGCACGTACCAATTGAATAAAAAAAATATTGCATTTAAATGAACAAATGTACCAATTGAAAAAAAAATATGGCATTTAAATAAAAAAAAATATACCAGTTGAATGAAAAAATATTGCATTTAAATGAAAAAGTATATCAATTCAATAAAAAAAATATTGCATTTAAATGAAAAATATACCAACTGAATAAAAAACTATTGCATTTTAATGAAAAAATATACCATTTGAATAAATAATATTGCATTCAAATGAAGAAATATATCAGTTGAACTAAAAATATTGTATTTGAATAACAATTATATCATTTGAATAAAAAATATTGCATCTGAATGAAAAAATATACCAACTGAATAAAAAAAAATTGCATTTAAATGAAAAAATATACCAATTGAATAAAAAATATTGCATTTAAATGAAAAAATATACCATTTGAATAAATGATATTGCATTCAAATGAAAAAAATGTGCAACCAATACCATGCCATAGCCATTAACTGTTGTTTTTTGTAATTTAATACTACTAGGCCGTTCCCAATGCTGGTGGACTGTTATTTTTAAAGGATATTTACCAACCTAGTAGCAAGTACTTTGGTGCTGGTCTGAAATTTGGTAACTTGCAATAAATAAATTTATTAAATTTGCTTAAAACTAAGGGGTATCTCTCTCTTGCATAGCTCTTTCACTAGCTGATTTTCGCTTTTTGGTTTAAATCTAATTGGTAATTTGTTCTCCGTCAGGTTTCACACATAATTATATCTGCACTGCAGAGACAGAACTTGACGAAATAGCAATATGCAGAAGTTTCCATATTTAAATCTTATGAAATCAAAATACACACGTATTGATAACAAGAATCGTGAAAAAAATGCTTTCGCTGAACAACATTACCCACTGTTTATAAAATGAGAAGAGTCGGATGCAATTCACCAATTTTAATTTTGTTGTTTCAGGCTAAAATAACCCTTTGAGGTTTTATGCAAACAAAACGCTACCTACACTGTATGTATATAGAGAGGTTTACAACAGAATATACAAATTTGATTATAGTTTTAATTTGTCATTTCAGACAAAAATAGCCCTGTGATGTTTTATACTATCATTAAAGGCCATCATTATATCCGAAATGTGGATACAACTTTGGTCTTTGAAACGGTAATTGTAAACGAAGGCGGACATTATGACAAATATGACGGTGTATTTGTGGCACCGGAGAAAGGAATTTATCTTTTTTCATGGACAGTTACAGATTACACTACAAAATATATTGTAACTGAATTGGTAGTGGAAGAAAAAATAATCTCTTCCGCTGGTGAGAGAAACGGAGGCGGGGATTACCCATTAGGTTCTATGACTGCGCTTTGTAAAATGAACAAAGGAGATCACGCCTGGATAAGAACAACAGGGGCGTCAAGTGAACATAACATTTACAGTGTGGACAATTATCCACAGACAGCTTTCCTGGGAATTCTTATAAGAAAAGATTAGTTTTAAACATATATAAAACAATTATTAGATAATGTAAACCAAATTATTTTCGCGGATATTTTATTTCAAGTTTTGTCTCATCTGGTTAAATTCGCGGCGTCTAATTTTCGTGATTCTATATTCCTGTTAATGCATTTATATAAGGATAAAAGAAATTCGCGACAATTTATTTTTGCGATTTTTTCTCCCTCGCGAAGATCGCGAAAACAAATCGCTCGCGAAAATAAGTTGGTTTACAGTATTGTACTTTAAGGGAGTACCAGTGTCAGAAATTTTGTAATTAGAATTAAAATTCTGACCTTTTGTTTTAAAGAGCACTACTAATGGAACAATTTGAGCAAATTTTTTGAAAATCCATGTATGAATTTTTGAAGACGTCAAATTTTTGGCGGGAAACTGATCTCTCTAGAGTTTTCCTCCAATCTGCATAATATGTTGATAGGTCTTTAAATATATGACATTATAATTGGAAGGTGATTAAATTTTATACACGGTCTGTTTTATGTATTTTAAAGTGACTTATGACCAAGAAAATGTTATCCATGTGCAAAAAATTTTAGCACTGTTTGAATGGATAAAACCCGAGGATATAGAATGCTCCTGAAATCTGACGCTCGTACTCCCTTAAGAAAAAATCCTTTCAAAATAGCTGACAATTACATAATGATTGTATGTTGGTACATATCATATGTCAGTGAAGTAAAAAGGAATTTGAATATCTTTCTCTCTCTATGACACCATGGTGTCACAAACGATGCAGATATTCCTGTTTTATGGGATTCACCATAATTAAGTGTTTGTTATATGCACTGTTAAATGCTTGTGTTCAGTTTTTATCTCAGTTATTCCTTTTGCTGTCTTTTTTCATTTGTTTATTTCTTTATAATCACGTTTTCATCCTTTGAATGTTGAAAATATCTTTTTGCTTTGTTGTTGGGTTATCGTTTTCAGATGTATTTATCTCAGTCCAACTAAAATTTATTTTGTTAACTTAATGTGAATGATCTACTTTATAAATGACATATAGTCATACCAGCCAAAAGCAAAAGAAAATACACAATAATGTAAAGAGCATTTAAATGCAAAAAGCATTTGATGTTGAAGTGTGTCTTAGTGCAAACATGTGCCAACAAGTGATTCAATTAATTAACCCAAAATAATCAAATACTCAGTTATACTTTTTGATTTAACCAGATATAAATTTCAATAAAACAAAAATGAAGAAGAAAGTTCAGAAAACATTTCTACGACCCTCACTAAGAACGATTTTTCAAGAAATGCTAAGAATACTTCCATAGGAATGTTTAAATGAATATCAAAAACATCATAGATAGAAGATTTGAAAAGATTGCAATTTACAAATGTGAGTAAGCTTGTCGGATCCATGACATTAACAAAACCCAGAAAAGTAGAGTTAACTCGTTCATCTGCATTCAGCGACAAAATCTTCGCATTTGATATCTACAGACCTCTAAATATTAAATTTCATTTTTTTAATTATCTTTTCCTCCACCTGCTATAATTATTTTATGTTTATCAATCCTGTACATATAGATGTTTACTGCAATAAATTATATTATAGATCCATACTGATGCATTTAGAAGAAGTAAGAATAGTGTTTGTAGAGCTACCACAAAAGTCTCCCAAACGAACTCCCATTTAAGACAATCTTTAACGGTCGCAATTTTGAAATATTTAAAATGAAAAACTTATTTTTGGATTTATGATTTTAGAATTCCCCTTTCCTCGTTCTTGCTTTGGTATTCGTTTGCCGATGAATTTTATATCTGCTAGATACTCTTCTTTAAAAAATCAAACAAATTTTCATTCCTTTAAATTTTCCTACCCTTTTTCTGTAGAAATGGAAGACCTAAAATCATTTCTACACATGCCCGGCATTCTTCCTGTAAAATTTTATCCAATTCTAAACACTTTGATTTCCCCGCCATTTTTCCGTTTTCCTAGCACCGGTCGCCATTTTGAAGTCTTTAAGACCAGAAACCAATTCTACAGATGTTAGGCAACATTCTTGTAAAATTTCATCCAATTCTGAACACTTTGAATTTTCTCGCTTTTTTTCCGTTTTCATAAAAACGGGTACCATTTTGGAAATTCCGACAGCGGATGGCACATCTTCTCATAAGTCTGTACAATCAGGTATAGTTTCATTAAGTTCCAGTCATTAGCTTCCGAGATATCTGGCGGACAAAAATTTTAGTGCTAAGAATAAGAAAAATGGAACAAAAACAATAAGTCTTCCAACTTCGTTTAGGAGACTTAATAAATAAATAAAAGAATAAAGAGTACATGTACAAACCCTACAAATATGTGGTTGGGTTAAATAAATAAGACAACCCTTTTGTTGATGTTCTTTATCTTCAAGTCTTGAGATCTTCAACAAATACTCAGACTTTAAGATGCCCCCTAGCACCGGATTGAGTTAAATTAACTTGGTACATCTAGATATCGTACAATGTCACACTACGTCCATAGAAGTGGGATCAACAAACATAAAAAAATATCGGACAAAGTAATGTTACGACCACTGTAATCCGTGGCTCGACGGACCAAAAGTTAAATCATGTACAACATTTAAACCATCACAGGCCGGGTAATCATCAAGTTGATTGTTAGAAAAAGTTGGCAAATAAGATAAAGCACTGAACCCGATGACGGAGACAGGAAAGACTATACTTGAAGAAAGATACTTAATGTGCCGATTTTAAGTAAACAACAGTCAAGCTGTTGATATAATATCAAAGGTTAGATCAAAGATGTTTGAATGGCTCAAAGAAATTCAAATATCTTTCAAAAGTATTAATTTTGTTGTTCCGTACTTTATATTTTTGTATTTTGAAACCACTGGGTCGATACCACTGCTGATGGACCTGAAGTCCCCGAGGGTATTCAGCAGCCAAGTAGTGAAACTGGTCTGACATGAAAAAAGTACCTTGCGTTTTATAGAAATTTGTTGTTTTTATCAAAATTTTAACCCTAAAAAATACTGAGGTTTCCCTTCTTTTTTTCTATTAATTCCGTGTACTGCACTCGGTGGATGTCCTTAGTACTGGATTTGTCCTCCTATTTCGATATTTATATTTTTGGTAATGAGTTTGGTAATGAGTACTTCTATCTGACTTAGTTTGGATTATTGCTTCCAATATTATTTGATTTCAATGCTGCAGATGAGAGGTTACTCCTTGAAATACGTGTACACCATAACAGAATTAACTATTTAAACGTGATCGAAGTATTTCTGTAAAAAACAAATAGTTGGAATTGTATAGGTTCTAAAAATAGAACCACATATGAATTTTGTTTTTTTAGGAAAGTCTGTATTTAGAGAAAAATAATATGAAGGTACATTTGTAGCTGTAAAATATTTAAATTTCTTTGAAAAAAAATATAAAAGGTGTAAAATTATTTTCAATGATTTTGCTCGGTTACATGTGACGTCTCAGTGAACGTTGCGAACGCAATTTTGAATGATTTCGTCGGAATAATCTGAGAACCAAGGTTAAAAAATTAGCCTGGAATTAAACCACTAAATTTGCATAGGGATCTGAAGTATAATCGTAGATTATAAAACATGTACATCGTCGAACGAATACCGAAGCCAAGAAAAAAGGTAGCAAAGAACGCCACAAAACCAAGCATTAAAAGTTCGAACCCTCACATAATCTGATTGAATCATCTAGTGCTCATAAATGGTTAATATAATTGACAGCCGTAAAAGAGGGCCTTCAGAAATACTGTGATACTAGCTTTTCGAGAAGTGGTGTAAATGAAATGTGGATATTAAAAAACTCTAAAGATCTGCTTGACATCCTGAAATCTAGATCAGTATTGCATTGCAACAGCATTAAAACATTTGACTTCTCCACACTTTATACATGTACTACCATTCCTCATGAACTACTGAAATCTCGGCTGAAAGATATAATTCATAGATGTTTCTCCCGTAAGAACGGCGAACGAAGATATAAGTACATTGTCATAGGCAGAGAACAAGCATACTTTGTGAAATATGACTCAGAATCACAGAAAAAATACACAGAGGAAGAAGTGATAAAAATGTTAGAGTTTTGATCGACAATATATTTGTCCATTTTGGGGGACTTGTTTTTCAACAGACCATTTGAATTCCAATAGGCACAAACTGTGCATCTCTTTTAGCCGATCTGTTTCTCCATTCTTATGAGGCTGAATTCATTGAAGCGCTTCTTCAAAATAAAGACAAAAAACTAGCCCAGTCCTTTAATTTCAGCTTCTGTTATATAGATGATATTTTATCACTAAACAACCCTCGCTTTGGTGATTTTCTTATTTATCCAAAAGAGCTTGAAATTAAGGATACTACAGATACTTCCACATCGGCTTCGTTCTTTGACCTTCATCTTGAAATTGACAACAGAGGTACATTACAAACTAGCCTGTATGACAAACGCGATGACTTCACTTTTCCAATAGTCAACTTCCCTTTTCCTTGTAGCAACATTCCAAAAGCACCAGCATATGGAGTTTACATCTCACAACTCATTCGCTATTCGAGGGCTTGTGGTCGTTACTGTGACTTCCTTGATAGAGCTCAGTTGCTTACAAATAGACTACTTAAGCAAGGGTACGTTACCAAAAACTTAAAGTCATCACTACAGAAGTTTTACGGTCGACATCACGATCTTGTGGATCGCTATGGGATATATGTTTCCCAGATGACAACAGATCTTTCACTCTGCAACTAAAGTTTGTTATTCCTCTATCGGATTTGACTTTACTACCGGATTTGACATGTTCAACACGGCGGGTTTCTTATAAAAGGCAGGAGATGCTTACTCTTCCGGTACACCTGATCTCACCAATGGTTTTTATTGGGTCCGTATTGTTCATCTGTATGTGTGTCTTCATTTTTCTTATTTGCCCGTACTTAAGTGGTGTCTTTGTTTCTTAGTGTGTCCGATGTTGCCATTGTCCATGGATTGTTCGTTCTTTTGATTGACGGTTCGGTTCTCACTTATTTATCACCTCCAAGGAAAAGTCCAGTATTAAGTCGTTGTCGGTGTATGTCAGTTCGTTGGTGAATTCTGGATCTATTGAAAACCACTTTTATCATTTTACACTGTAAAACTTGTGTTTACATCCTAAAAACAAATCTAAACACTGTTCTTGTGTACGCTTTGAAACGCATTTTGAACCTAAACATGTTGAGATTTTACATGTGTTTAGTTTTAAGAAAATGATTAGGACTGTTTATTAGGCGTGATTTTATTCCTGTGATCGTTGATATTCATATATTTATTTTAATATCTCAAGATTCTTTTCGTCATTGTTGTATCAATCGTAAAAAGCCAATCTCCTTCACCTGCAATGATATAAAAAGATATAAGACAATTATTTATCAATTATACATACTAAAGTTCAAACAAAAAATGATTCTATCGAAGGATGTTGGCAAACATTTCTTAAAATTTCCATTTGTACATATATTTTTGAAACGAAAGTTGAACCAAAAGTAGTTACCTGAGAATGCAGATCAATGGCAAAAGTCCTATTGCATGGTGTAGAAAAAAGATAAAACGATGTAACGTTTAAAACAATGCTAACCATCTTTGATTTAACAATAATGACATTTAAACAATATACTTTTTAACAATATATATATTATTAAAGCAACATCTCTTCATCAAGGGACGCCAAGCCTTACCATTGTTTATCGCCACGTTACCATTTCCAAAATCAAATAGAGAAGCATTAAAGCGTCCTCTACATGAACAACAACTCTTTATTCTATATATCTTAACATGTTTAGAGGTAAAAACGTTTAGAAATGGTAAGGCGTTCAGGAATGTGTTAAGATTGTGTTTAGCATCAAATGTCATCATTTAACTAAGATCACTTGCACTTCTAAACATATCAAAATTCTAAACGTGTTAAGCAATGAAGATGTTTCAGGCATAAAGTGTTTAGGAATGTATGTGTAAAGTTCATTGTTGAAGGCCTCATGGTGACTACGGGATGAAGAACAACAATAAAAGCTTTGTTCCATTGCTTGTTCTTACCACGTATTTATAGAGACTTTGTCTCATGTGAGTTTACTCCAAATCCTTCATTGTGTATTCAAATGAAAACAAATTGAGGTCAGATATGTTTAGGGTTAATATGTTTTATGTGTGTTTCAAACCTAACACTGTTTTACAGTATAGGAATAGAAACATTGTAACGATCTGTTAATTCATCCTGAAGAAAAATTAATCCTAAGTTTTACGAAATGATATGGAGTTAATGGATCCGAGACCATAACACATATGCTAACTCCAACTGCAATTGATTTTAATAAGTTGTATGGCTATTTCAGACATGAATTCTTCATCAGGAGCACTCGAACCCAACCCAAGGAAATATACAATATTTCTTTGACGATTGCATTTCAGTTCTCCTGAGTTTAATATAACTACTATACATAACAACTTTCTTGGAACTTAATATAATTAATGAGGGAACCTCATTGTTGAAAATCACATTGTATTTTGCATTTTTTGTAAGAGTGACACGAGTTGATTTAAAAGTTTGTAGACCAAAAACAATTCAAACTAGATTTGCAATTGCAAGCAATAGCTGATGTCGCCCCTGACAGCAAGTTCGATGTTTCCGTCTTGTTCGCAGCATCAAAATCTACCTAGAAATCAATTTTCGTTGAAATCGGACAAAGTTGAAATTTTGACGTATCTTGGAAATGGCGGCCATTTTGAAAATTTTTGTCAATCCATGCACATCTCTTTATGGTGGTCCAACTTTGTGCCAAGTATGAATGAATTCTGTCCAGGCATCTTTGAGAAAAAAGGCGGACAAAAATCCTTGGAAGAAAGAAAGAAAGAATAATAAGAACAAAGAAACGGATCAAAAACAATATGTCGTCCCGACTACGTCTGGGGCGACATAATTATCAGCCAATATACTTACTAAAGATATGTCTTTGTATTTTTAGAAAGTACATTTAAAATTAAACATACTGCAATATCAACATGAAATATTTTTATGTATGGTACATTGCAGCGCATCCGGTCATTCAATTTATTGTAGAATTGATCTTAATAATGGTGATCATAAAAGAAGTGTCCATGTATGAATAGTTATTTGTCGTACACAACGAGACTTTGAAGCTGCAGTTAGATATGAACTTTTACAGGAATTTCATTGGTCAAACACAAATAATAACAGATCACGCATGATGTGCTATTACATTTCAACGTTTCCATTGGACTACTAGGAAATCTCGTTTGCCGTGATTAACGTTACCTAGCAACGATGTTGTCAACAGAAGTTCGGCACTAAATATTCATGAAAATCATAGGAGAAATGGTTTTAACAACTGGAAAGAATTGAATATCGCTGGATATCAACTCTCGTTATGTAATTTCAAAAATAATAAACTCGCCAAAGGCTCGTTTATTATATTTTGAAATTACATAACTCTACTTGATGTCCATCGATATACAATTCTTTCTCGTTGTGAAAACTATAAATGAAACATGCGAACCAGAACACACGAGGCAATTCAAACAATCGTTCAAATCATTACTTGATGAGTGCCATGTGTTTGTCTATATGTTTGATTGTCCATCAGCTGGGGTTACTGGGGCTTTTGTTGGGCAACGGATGACAGTGATTGTAAGAACACCTTGCCAGTTTCCTTAATGTTTGTTGACAATCCCGCATCCATGGCCAGAATAAACAGCGTTGCTCGACATCTAGCAATGAATTCCGCTCAAACCGGTGCTAGGGGCCGTCTTGAACTTGCTATGAGGTATGAGAAGCTCATTGTTGAAGGCCTCATGGTGACTTCAAGATGAAGAACAACAATAAAAGAGTTGTCCCATTGCTTTTTACCATGTATTTGTAGAGTCTTTGTCTCATGTGCATTTACTCCATATCCCTTCATTGCTTATTGTACATTCATTTCCAGCCTTAACTGTAAAATGTTCTTTTTATTTCTCACAGTATGATTATTAAGTGCATAAATGGCACACATCTTCGACATATGACTCCTAACAATTAACATTTAAAGATAAAGATTTGCGAAAAAGGATATAAAAAAACAAGGCAATGAAATCAAAAACAATACGTTTTATTGAGCAATTGCTTTTCTACTTTCGCAATTGTAACATTCAATTACAGTTAACAATATTCGTGCAAAATAGATAATCTTTAGCATTCCTACCCCGTGATCAGCTAACAAAGTAACTTTATATTATGACATAGAATTATTAGTGAAAGCACATATGCAATGGTAACATTTGAACTGAAGGTACCTGAAATCAAAACTTTCGAACAAGCGTGGTTTTGATTTCATAATTGTTAACATACTATTTTTGAATTATAGTCATTTTCCAAAATTATAAGAGCATATGACGTCGGAACCCTTTTCAGAATACAGAAGGAACAAGGGAGGCGATGACTTAACTTAACTTAAATTAAAATGATGTTATCAAAAATGTCATAATTATTGGTCAATTTTCAAAATTTTGAATTTAAAGAATATAACTCCAAACAGCCAACTCTACCACAAGTTAATAACCGGAACTGTTTCATTGTATCTAAATGCGGAAACTAAAGTGCGGACCAAGTTTTTCTCAAAAGGCCTATAATGTAAACTGAAAACTCCTTTACGGTCGTTATCATGATTTTACAATTTACCACGAATTTTAAATTGAAACCAGAGCTAGTACCTGCCCGAAGCACAACAGATTATATTTCTAAGATTTTCGTGAGATATAATAATGCATTGACCTTCAATTCTAAAAATAAATACAGCTGTTTAAAAGAAAACCCCTTAGAAAAAATAAACTAATCCATGTGAAACACCTGTCTGCGCATGCGGACAGGTATGCTCACTGTGTATTTAATACAGAGAGAAGAAAGGCTGCCTTAGCCAAGACCATGCCTGACAATATGGACTTGCTTTCTGAGAAGAAGGCAAAAAAGAAATTAGCTAAGTCCAAAGCTGATTTGTTCGGGAGTAAGTTTTTGAAATTCTTGGCAAAAGAGAGTAGGGACGTGAGTTGTTGGCCCCTATTTTCATAAGAAGGGCAAGTTTGGTAAAGGTGTCTTATAAGAAGCAGGAGATGCTTACTCTACCGGTGCACCTGATCTCACCCATGGTTTTTATTTGGTCCTTGTTCATTTTTGTATATGTGCGTGTCTTCATTTTCTTTTCTGTGCCGTGCTCATGTTATGTCTTCGTGTCTTTGTTTTTCCGACGTTCTCATTGTCCTTGGATTATTCTTTTCAGACTGACGGTTCGGTTCTCACTTACTTTAAGAATTCAAATCAGAATGGACCTCAGTTTTTTTCAGAACAGGCCTGCAAACAGCCTCCACTTTGCAGGCCAGAGACAGGATGCTCAGATTCAGAGAGGGAGGCCATTACAGAATATTCCAATCAGACAGAACAACAGAGTGTCTACTCAGACTCAGGGGAGTCAGAAGTAGAAATGGTGAGTTTATACCATCAGAACCCAAAGTTTTTACTGCCACACCAAAATCTGGCATCTCAAAACTTCCCTTTAGGGGGGAAAGTTTGTCATTTTCTAGCCAATTGGCGGGACATTACACAAGATCCTTGGGTTCTACAGTGCATTCAGGGCATTCAATTAGACCTGATTTCAACTCCAGTTCAGACTGTTTTACCAAATCCCTCAGTTTTCAACAAGGAGAAACAAGCTCTCGTAGACACAGATATTTTAGAACTAATAGAAAAAGATGCAATAATAGAAACAAATCTGACACCAGACTCTTTTATAAGCAACATTTTTCTAGTCCAAAGAAGGGGTAGATTACAGACCTGTGATAAACTTAAAAGGGTTGAACCAGTTTTTAAGAAATCAACACTTCAAGATGAAAGGCATCCATCTTTTAAAAGATTAAATGATAAAGAACGACTGGATGTTGAAAATAGATCTGAATTAACAATGAAGGGATATGGAGTAAATGCAAATGAGACAAAATCTCTACAAATACATGGTAAAACACAGCAATGGAACAACGCTTTTATTGTTGTTCTTCATCTTGAAGTCACCATGAGGCCTTCAACAAGGAGCATAATTCATACCTCATAGTAAGTTCAAGACGGCCCCTAGCACCTGTTTGAGCGGTATTCATTGCTAATTGCTGAAGTCTGCTTACTTGACCCTTTCCATTGCCGAACAACACAGAAAATATCTAAGATTTTTCTAGAGGGGGAAGGTATGGGAATTTCGTTCACTCCCTTTCGGAATTTTCAAAAGCACCTTTTCACTTTACAAAAATCACGAGGGTCCCTATTGCCTTGCTTAGGAGGCTAGGCATTCGATTAAGAATGTATCTCGACGATATATTGATTCTTAATCAATCAAAAGTCGACTTAATGTCAGATTTGTCTACAGTTGGAAGGGTTAGGCTTCCTCATACATCTCCAGAAGTGTTAGAACCCTCTCAACAAATGGAGTTCCTGGGATATACAGTAAACTCAATTTCAATGACATTATCTTTACCCAAGGGGAAAGTTGTAAAAATTATAGACAGTTGCAAGGACCTTCTCAAAATAGACAATGTTTCAGCCAGGGATCTGGCAAAGCTGATCGGTCAATTAACAGCGACCAAGCAAGCTGTCTTACCAGACCCCCTCCTTTATCGCAGCGCAGCCTTGAAGTCTAGAAAACAAGGGCTCTTCATATGGAAGGACATTACGATCACTTGATTACACTAGACCAGAATACAAGGTCAGAGTTGCTTTGGTGGTCGATCAAACTAGAACAATGGAACAGGAAGACCCTGTTGAATCCAGAACCACATATAATAATCCAATCCGATTCAAGTCTCCTGGGATGGGGGTTGTGTCACAAGGTACAAAAATAAGGACTCTCTGGATGGAGGAGGAGAAAAATCTTCACATCAACCTATTAGAGCTAAAAGCTGCTTTCTTAGCTCTACAATCTTACGCAAAGTCAGTTGTAAACAAACATATTCTCATTCAGGTGGACAACAGAACTGCCATGGCCTATATAAACAAAATAGGTGGGACCAGGTCAAGACCACAAATCCAATTATCATCAGAAATATGGAAATGGTGTCTTTAGAGAGGACTGACCTTAACTGCAGAACATATCCCGGGAAAATGCAATCAGATTGCAGATTGGGAGAGCAGACACATGTCAGACAACAGCAGTTGGAGACTGAATCTAACAATATTCAAAAGTCTAATGTCCTTATTCGGCCATTGTTCAGTCGATCTATTTGCAGATCGAACCAATGCACAACTCAAAATCTACTTCAGTTGGAAGCCCGATCCTATGCCAAAGCAGTAGACGCGTTACTTCAGAACTGGGGGGACATACAGGGCTATGCATTTCCCCCTTTTTGCCTCATTGGGGCTTGTCTTGCAAAGGTTCGGAAGAAGAAGAGCACAATTGTTTTGGTTACACCAACATGGCAGTCCCAAAGTTGGTACTCAACTCTTCTCCAGATGTTGATAGATGTCCCAGTGTTGATTCCAGTAAACAAACAGACACTCCTGTCTCCCCGGGAGGAACCACACCCATTAATAATTAACAACACCTTATCCCTAGCAGGGTGGAAGGTCTCGGGAATCTTTCTCTTCAATGGGCTTCTCAGAAGAAGTTAGAGAACTTCTCTTGGACTCCTGGAAATCAGGTACAAAATCCGCTTACGATTGTGCCTGGAAGAAATGGCAAAGCTGGTGCTCTTCAAGACAAATTGATCCGTTTTCGGTACCTTTGGCCTCTGTGCTAAATTTTCTAGCATGGATGTTTCTTAAGGGTTATCATTATAGAACAATAAACGTTCACAGATCAGCTATTTCTTCTGTTGTAGCCAATATTGATGGCATTCCAGTTGGTCAGGTTCCTCTTGTTAAACGCCTGATAAAAGGAATTTTGATTAAAAATCCTCCGTTTCCCAAGTATCAGTTTTGTTGGGATTAAGATTTAGTTTTGAAATATTTACAAAAGCTTCCAGCAAATAAAAATTTACCTCTAAAGTTATTGGGGAAAAAACTAGCAATTTTATTAGCCTTAGCTGCGCCTAAAAGAGTGTCAGAGATTGCACGTTTGGATAAGCGGTTTATGTCAAAGTCAAATAACATAGTAAAGATTTCCTTGCCTGGTCTGAGTAAAACGCAAAAGGACTGTCAAAGTAGGACAGTAGAGTATAAAAAGTTTCACAGCAGAAAACTATGTGTTTTAGCATGTCTGTCTGAATACGAAAAAACAGACGACTGACATTAGGCCTGAGTCTGCAACGAACCCTGATCAATTACTTCGGTCGCCTATAAGGCCTTTTAAGGGTTTATCTCCGCAGACAGTAAGTCACTGGATAAAATGGATTTTGAAGGATGCGGGGGTTAATGTCGATACTTTTCAGGCTCATTCTTGTCGAATGGTGTCTACTACAAGTTAGGCCGCAAAAAAATGGCCTCAGTGTAGAGAAAATCATGTCAATGGCAGATTGGTCCAACTCTGCTACTCTTAAAAGATTCTATTTCAGAACAGAAAGCAAGCATAGTTTTGAGGATAAAGTTTTCAAATAGTAAGTTTGGTTATCGGCTTTAAACATGCAATATTATATCTCACGAAAATCTTAGAAATATAATTTGAGATTTTGTAAGGGCGCATAGCGCCCGAAATGAAATATTGATTGTAGTTCATTGTTTTTTTTCTGAACTAGCCCTTGTATGAACCTGGCTTTATACGAATAAAGAAATAAATCTGCTAAAAGTGGCGCACAATTAGTCCCCATAGGTATCCCTATTGTTGGAAAACTTGTCCTCCAAGTGATAACAGAAGGTATATTGACGATATCTTTATTATTGCCAATCCTCAGTTTTTAGATTATGTAGACATCATTTACTCAGAAGATCTGAAAATAAATAAAGCTAACAATGACTCAAAATACTGCCCTTTTCTGGATCTAACTCGGGTAAAATAAAAAACTAAATATATGATAAAATGAATGAATTTGATTTCACTATTACTAATTTTCCTTTCCTTGACGGTGACTTCCATAGGTCCATCCTACGGGGTGCATATTTCACAACTAATACGATTCGCATGCGTTTGTTCTACTCTTGACGGTTTTAATAAACGTAACTTTACTAAACAGGGTTACAGATTTCATAAGTTGTTGAATACTTTTAAGAAGTTTTATAATACAAATGAACATTGAACGTCTAAATATGGCGTTACTCGCGAACTGCTTTTTACTATGGGCATTTGTAATCCTCGTTGTTACGGACATGTTGTTCAAAATGCCAAAAACTGGTTAATGATCCGGAAAAAATTTTGCGTAACTTAACGGAATATCGACAAAATACTCTGCTTGCATCCGTGAAAAACACTGCGACAGTGTTTTACCAGCACACTAGGCTCCTTTAGCTAGCCGGCAGTTCAGCGGTGAGCACAACTTGACCAATCTTTTAAAATTATGTATTGTCATTTGATTGTGGTCATGGATTTAATAGATTACCTGTATTGGATTTTATTCGTATGCTTATTATACTATAGGGAAACGGGGGGGGGGGGGGTACCCATAAACGGGTTAAACCTTACCGCAGGCTATTGGAGAGGCGTTACATTGCTGTCAGTTCCTAGTAAAGTATTTTGCAAGATCGTTCTTGCTCGGATTGATGATGCAGTAGATGCAAAGCTAAGAGAAGAACAAGCTGGCTTTAGAAAAGGACCTGGCTGTACTGACCAGATATTTGCTCTGAGAAACATCATCGAGCAAAGTATAGATTGGAATATGCCTTTTTTTATCAATTTCATTGACTTTCGGAAGGCGTGAACAGAGACGCCTTGTGGAAAATTCTTAGTGCATATGGGATTCCATCAAAGATTATCACACTGATCGAACTGTTCTTCATCAACTTTGAATGTAGTATTATCCTTGGTAACCTCATCTCAGAAGCATTCAGTGTAAGATCTGGTGTAAGGCAGGGCTGTATACTATCACCAATACTGTTCCTAATGACCATTAACTGGATACAGCTAAAAACTACAACAAGCCATGGGATTCAATGGTCAATATTCAATCAACTTGAAGATCTGGACTTTGCAGTGGACCTTGCAGAAATTTCAGCAAACTAAACAACATCTTCAAGAAAAATCCGACATATTAACTAATTATGCCGAACAGACTGGTCTGAAGATAAACACCAACAAGACTAAAGTGGTGGTTAATAACAACACAATAACAGACCCAATCACTATAAACAACAGTGAAATAGAGACAGTGGAAGACTTCACCTACCTAGGAAGCATCATTAGTTCAGATAATGGCACTAATTTTTTTATTTTATCTGCACTGAAGAGACATAAGTTGTCGAAATGCGCATATGCAGAAATTAAATTCACAGTAAGTTCGGTATTAAGTTACTTATTACCACTGGGTCGATGCCTCTGCTGGTGGACTAATAGTCCCCGAGGGTATTCACCGGCCCAGTAGTCAGTACTTCGGTACTGACCCAAAAGCCGATTCTATTTGAAACCTTACAATATCTAAATTTTTGTAAATTTTGTTACAAAAACTAAGGAGTATCTCCCTCATGCAAAGCTCTGTCCTTAGCTGATTTTGGCTTTACATTTAGATCATATTGGTTTTTTGTTCTCTATCAGTTTTTGAATATCTTTGATTTTATGGTCTTCCAAATTTTTTCATTTTATCTGCACTGAAGAGACATAAGTTGTCGAAATGCGCATATGCAGAAATTAAATTCACAGTAAGTTCGGTATTTAGTTACTTATTACCACTGGGTCGATGCCTCTGCTGGTGGACTAATAGTCCCCGAGGGTATTCACCAGCCCAGTAGTCAGTACTTCGGTACTGACCCAAAAGCCGATTCTATTTGAAACCTTACAATATCTAAATTTTTGTAAATTTTGTTATTAAAACTAAGGAGTATCTCCCTCATGCAAAGCTCTGTCCTTAGCTGATTTTGGCTTTACATTTAGATCATATTGGTTTTTTGTTCTCTATCAGTTTTTGAATATCTTTGATTTTATGGTCTTCCAAATTTTTAGATTTTATCTGCACTGAAGAGACATAAGTTGTCGAAATGCGCATATGCAGAAATTAAATTCACAGTAAGTTCGGTATTTAGTTACTTATTACCACTGGGTCGATGCCTCTGCTGGTGGACTAATAGTCCCCTAGGGTATTCACCAGCCCAGTAGTCAGTACTTCGGTACTGACCCAAAAGCCGATTCTATTTGAAACCTTACAATATCTAAATTTTTGTAAATTTTGTTACAAAAACTAAGGAGTATCTCCCTCATGCAAAGCTCTGTCCTTAGCTGATTTTGACTTTACATTTAGATCATATTGGTTTTTTGTTCTCTATCAGTTTTTGAATATCTTTGATTTTATGGTCTTCCAAATTTTTTGATTTTATCTGCACTGAAGAGACATAAGTTGTCGAAATGCGCATATGCAGAAATTAAATTCACAGTAAGTTCGGTATTTAGTTACTAAGAAGGACATACAAGCAATACTGGCTAAAGCACGTGCTGCATTTGTAAGACTAAAAAATGTAAGGAGCTCTAAGATCTACAGCAAGAAAACCAAAATACGCATATTTAACAGTAACGTAAATCCAGTGCTAATGTATGGGTCAGAGTGTTGGCTTATCATCCGGAGTGATTTACAGAAATTGGAAGTGTTTCAAAACAAATGCCTGAGAAGAATACAAGGGATATTTTGGCCACAAAAAATAAGAAATGAGGATGTGTTGAAACGGTGCGAATGCCATCCCATCGAAACAGAACTCAAAAGAAGACGCTTCAGATGGCTGGGTCATGTGTTGAGAATGCCAAACGAACGCATACCTAAAGTAGCCCTACGCTGGACACCACCTGGGAAGAGCACTGGATTTACGTTACTGTTAAATATGCGTATTTTGGTTTTCTTGCTGTAGATCTTAGAGCTCCTTACATTTTTTAGTCTTACAAATTCTTTTTTTTTCTATCAAAGATCTACGTAACCATCACCAGACCTTTTTCTGACCTGTATCAGAATTTTACTCGACCATAAAATACTTTTTTAACAAGATGTTGTGTCATCTTTTAAAATAGTATTACAAGAGGCTTCCAAATGCCTAAATCATAGTGTAAATTTATCGGATACTAGTTTAAGAGGGGACTAGAAAAGAACTTATGCAATCAAGATTGCTTCAATTAGCAAAGAAGTTCATAACTAAAGATCCTTGAATGGATATCCTAGTAGGGTCAAATGGAAAACTATGCTGCCATCTTGAATTGCATGCAGACTTGATTCGAAGTAAGAAGAGCAGAAGCTAATTTGAATTCCAATACCCTTTTGTTGAAATGAATAACAAAATATCGACGTTACTGTAAATTTTGTTACTCCACATGCGCTTTTAGACAACTTGTGTCTCTTCATTGTAGATAAAACACAATATTTGGAATGCCACCAACCGAAATACGTGTAAAACTGATAGAGAACAAATAACCAAAAAGATCTTAATAGAAGAGCCAAAATTAGCAACGGACAGAGATATGCAAGCTGAAGATACTCCTTACTTTCAAACATCTTTTCTTAAATTCAGATATTGAAAATTTCCAAATAAAATCATGTTTCAGGCAAGCAACGAAGTACTGGTTACTGGGTTGGGGAATACCCTTGAGGAATCACAGTCCAACAGCAGAGGCATCGAGTGTTAAATTAATATTTTAAGACATGTAGTTCATGCTTTTGATGCTGAACAAGCAATGATCTTTAATATAAACGAAACATATACATTTGAAAGCAAAGGAATTTTTTGAAGGAAACATTTGTTAATATGAAGAATAAAACAGGAAACATCAACAATGGCCGAAAATTACAATCAAATGAGCCAATCTACCAGGGAACAGAAAAAACAATGAAAAGAAAACGACAAACGTAGACAATGTAGGGAACTCGGGATACCGGACTTGGAACTGGCACTAGCGAAAGCTAGCGGTAGGGATAAACCAGTTTCTGAGTACCAAAACCTCCCCTTTCTTTATCCCGTTTCCCTACAGTGTAATAAACATACCAATAAAAACCAATACAGGTAGACTACTAACTCCAGGACCACTATCTTGAAAATGAAAAGAACATGACAAAACGTAATTTAGAAGGATTGGTCAAAGAGTGCTACCGGGTAGGTTAAGGAACCTAGACTGCTTGTAAAAACTCTCGCACTACAATATAGCAAAGGTAACAGTTAACACTTACAATGGCCGGACATTACAATCACATGCCACAATCTAATAGGGAACTGCACAAGAAAAACAAGAAAAAGACAAAAGATAAACATAGACAATGACAGGAACTCGGGATAGCCAGACTTGGTACTGGCACTAGCAAGAGCTAGCGGTAGGGTGAAACCGGTTTATGGGTACCTAAATCTCCCCTCTTAACTATCCCGTTTCCAAACAGTATAATAAGCATGTAAATGAAACCCAATACAGGTAGACTTCCCTCATTCAGCTGAATGTCATAAGCCAATGTTATTTGTATTCATTTTGTCATCGTTGGATTTGAATATTCCTTTTTCGGTATTTAGACCAGATACATGTACGTTTCGTCTCATCTTAAAATATTCCGAAGAAGAGCGTGAAAAGTTTAGCACTTAAGGATTATCTCAGCCTGTTGTAGCTTTAGATATATGGAATAATGCAATGTCAGTTGTCATTGGTCAATGATGCTCCTCCCACTATATCCTTCTTACCATAAAATTATTGTAAGTGCAAGAACCACACATATATATAGCTTTGAAGATACGTATCAAAACAATTATCAAATGTCTTACGAGATGGTGTCTAAAATACGTCTTGTTTTAGCTGTAGCATTTATGCTCATAACAGATTCTGCATGTAAATCAATTCAGAACGATTCGCTTATCAATGACCTGACAGAACTCAGGCAAACTGTGGTGGACCTGTCTGTGAAAATGCAGAGTTTAAACGACTCACTTCAACGTAAGTTCTTTTTTCAATTTGTTATAATTTAGAAAAAACTGGTTCATTTAAATGATATCATATTGACAAATCAAACTTATTTTATGTTTACTTGTTAACACATAAAATTAATTCCTGTAGTACTCAAGTTATCTCAGATACAGAACACAAAGATATATATTTTCAAGCAACATGATGGTACCTTTACATGTCTGTAGTAAGGTAATGATATTGCTGATAATAGCTATGTGTCAGGTCATATAAAATACAAAAGTTGTTTTAAAGGTCCATTAATTAATCGTATTCAGTTGTTAACTTGTAAAAGGGAAATTTTCATTCCTAAAACAATTAATAAAAAATACAGTTCGATTTTAAATGCGCAGTATGTACAATTTTGCTTAAATTGATTATTCGTTGATAATACTCCTACAGAGAATAACATTAGAATTGTTTTCATCAAATTCAACGTCCCAAAATTATATGATGTTTACTTCAAAATCTTTATAACATTCTATTGTTGTAAGATACGATCATATCTTTTTTGGCTAAAACTTGTTTAAAGTGTGGCATAGAAGATATTTTCTTGCACCTAGTAAAACTACTCTACCATAAGACCTTTTTTGAATTTTAGCTTGTACAACTTTAAATCACGCCCATATTCAGTTTACTTTAGGTTGGAGTCGATAAGATTTTGTACGCTTAAGATCATTCCGATTAAAACTGTAAACGACTAACTTAGGAACTCTGAAAAAGAATGCAATCAAATGGGTAATTAATATTTACATACACTTTTTCTAAAACGCCAGAAGTTGTGATTAGTGTGATGTAAGAAACATGAAATTTATAAACCGAATTATTTTAGGGGTTAGGATGACCTATGTTAAGGTAGTTCGACACTAATACACGGTGCATTCGATTGGCGCATATTGCGAAAATCGAGTCGGGTGTGGAAATAAATTGATTTTTGAGGCAGAATGCTCCTTTCGCAGCCTTTTTATTGTGACGTCATAATAAACTGACACATTTATATCATTCACTTTCCTGCGAATTATCTCCCTTTTGCGGTGAATGTTTTCTTTACAATATCTCTCTTCATCAAACGGTGATATATAGATTTTTTCAGCTCAACAGATAGCTGAAGTGTATCTCTCTTAATTATCAAAAAAATAAATAAATAAATAAATAAAATAAAATAAAAACTTATCTATCTACTCTTTTTATAAATCATGATAAGGATAGGTATTTGCAAAAAAAAATCAAGTCATGGGGGAAAAAGACATGGATTTTTGGCATACCGAAACGTTCATGATACATCTGATTAATTACAGCGAATATATCTATCGTCAAAACGCACAGATGACTCCGGGACAAATAGTACGACAAGCGTCTCACTGAAGAGGTAATATACCACGGCTTTTAACCAATGAGAATGCAGATTACTTATATCAGTTGTTATGACGCTAAAGAGTCGTAAAAGTCCATATCGTAAACATATTTCAAATACACTTCAGATATAGAAATCATTGGGACTAAGCAATGTTGGATGGTATTTCATACTCAAAAATCTACAAATCAAATATAATTTGGCCATGAATTCACAAAAAGTTTATAAGAAAACGTAGAAAACATTTTGAAACACTTTAAATATGGGAATTATCAATAAAAATCACCACCAGATGTTATTTTCAGAAACTGTGTCTAAAATCGCAAGATGTTAGTTTATATTGTAATAAAAATATACACTCTGTATGAAACTTAAAATAATTTTGTCAAATGTTCAAAATAATTAATCTATTTGAAACAATTTTTGTTTACTAGTAGAAACCGTTATAACAAATCAGTGCTGCAATGCATTTTTTATTAATATTTTTAAACATGCAGCAAATATTCATGTTTCCGTGTTGAATTTAACCTGATTTGTCGAAAGTCACAACGGTTACTATATATATCGCCAAATTTTTACTGGAATTTTACATTCATTTTAAATTAAAATTCAAAGTATGAATTAGATTTTTAATTAATGTTCCATTCTTTTTACCAAGATTTTCCTCTTTTCCGCATTTAGTATTCGGGAAATAATAGAACATAGCAGAAAAAATTAATAAAACACTAAGAGTGTGAACTAATAAAAAAAAACTGGACAGTCTTTAGGCGCCTCTGCTTGACAAGCATGGCCTGATTCACATGTAAAAACTCGGGGACTCTAGAAAAATGCCATCGTCATTTGTAATATACACTCATTGTAGCGATCAGTCGTTAAACTTTTATAAAACTTTTTGAGTGGCAACATTACAATTAAACATAACCCTGGCTTAGTAAAGTTTGAGATAAAAATTGCGCTCTGTTGACGAAACCGACGTACACATTACATGCACGACACATAGAGGGAGGGTTTGATCCAAGAAAACGAGTTTAACCCCGCCGCACTTTTTGCGCCTGTCCCAAGTCAGGAATATGTTGGTGATTGACTTGACTTGATTTTGTCTCATTTGCATTTACTCCATATCCCTTCATTGTTAATTCTTATAAAATTTTAGTTTCTTGATATTTGGGTTATTGGATGTGGTTTGTTTCCATTGATTTATTGACTTTTTTACCCTTTTGGGGCCATTTGGAGCTTGCTATATGGTATGAGGTTCCTCGCTGCGTTGAAGACCGTACGGTGACCGCTAGATGCTTTGTTTTGGGTCGTTTTAACCTGGATATGGGATGTTGTCTCCTTGACATTTACCCCATTTCCTTTCTTTTTCAGATACATTACATGCACGACAATTATATAAAAATCCTATAGTTCAAATTCTATTCTGGTTTGAAATTGTCAATACCCCTTCTTTTCCCCTCTTTCTATATATCATTACTGGATAGGGCAATGAACAATCGTAGAATTTTGTACTGAACCTTTTTGACACATACATCATAAAAATACGAAGCTGGAAGTACACGACGTAGAAGTCTTTTTTTTAATTTTTATTTCTTATTTTGCCTTTTGGCAGATCTCATAGAAGTCTGAGCTATTGCCGTACACTGCATCCAAATGGACAAACCAGTGTTTTTCCTTCGAAAATTATCGGACCCACCTTTAAATCTGCGACAGTTTATCATGGGGTAGACATCCGTGGAAATATTTGTCATATTTATATTTGAATGTTCTATTATTGACGTTTTGACTACCTTAAAATGGCAAATCGTTAATGCACCTCAATTCACACAAATTAACATCAAATGTGGATATTCAAAAATGTATCATAACAAAGAAGTATTCTTTTTCGTTTCGTTGTATTGAAAGTCTCTGATCCAGATAACTGTTCACAATAACAAATTCACAATTACAAATAGCAAATTATATGTCGTTACGGTGTAACAATAAAACATAAAGGCACAACATGAGCTAATTTTAACATAAATTGAATAAAAAAGATAACAGGAAACACCAACAATGGCCGAAAAACATAGCCACATGCCACACAGTAAATAGGAACTGTTGCAATTATGGTTTTGTTATTACACCAATTAAATTTCTTTTGTATTTCCTTTCAGATAAGCGTAATCCCGTTATGTTTTATGCCCTTATGAAAGGCAAATCTTTCACCCGTAATGTGGATACTACTTTAGTTTTTGAAACAGTCATTATCAATGAAGGCGGACATTATGATCCATATGATGGTGTATTCGTAGGGCCTGAGGAAGGAATTTATCTTTTTGCATGGACGGTTACTTGCAATGGCGCTAAGTGGATGGTTACTGAACTGGTAGTAGAGGAGAAAGTCATTGCATCTGCTGGCGAGTACAACGGTGGTGGTGGCCATTCTTCGGGATCTATGACTGCCCTGTGTAAGATGGACAAAGGGGATCACGCTTGGATAAGGACAACAGGGGTGTCAAGTGAACATAAAATTTACAGCCATAACGATTATCCACAGACAGCATTCCTTGGAATTCTGATAAAAAGAAACAATTAGCGTCAAAATTCAATCACGTATAACATTTTATTTCTGAACATTTTATTCAATTCAAGTATAGATATAAAACACCAGGATAAAAGACACCAATATGGCGTCAAATTCCTATAAATATAATAACACATGTAAAGTACGTACGTACCAGGAAGTTCCAGAATGACTTCACCAATAAACCGTCTAAATCTCAAGGTATCTAACGTGAAACAATCTCCGTTTTAAGAAATCAACTTCACCTCGTCTACCCAAATAAATTGGATGTTAAACATGGTTAAATCTCAAGTTTATTAAATCATAATTTTAAAATTCGTATTTTTATTTATTAATCATCGAATGTGTATCATTTTAGGCATTAAATATTGATTGGTCAGGTGGCACGTTTTTTGAGATCTAAGGACTTGAAGGTTTGGCGGGAAACAATTGATACAATAAGATCATCGCCCCTATTAAGTTGATTTCTCAGCGAACAGTTTAGGTATAAGAAAAGTTCGCGCATAATTCGCTTTGACCGGTTGAGAAAATTTATATTATTTTAAGTAACATTGGATAACGTTTTGTCCCGGTTCATGATAATACTTAGGTACGGTATTTTGGTATTTGAACATTTACCTTTACCTAAGCATTGTCCAGCTTAATAGGGGTGATCATAAGTGATACCTTGACTTATACCTTCATACTGACAATTCAGGACACCTAAAATTCATACCTAATGACAAACGTGACTATTGTGAACATCTAATTATCGATTAGTAATATACATTTGAAGCATATTGAATCTACATTTCATAGCTTATTCGCTACTATCGTGCATGTTATTTTTAAAGCGATTTTGTCTCTATGCCCTCATCCACCACATTAAAATAAAATTATATACAAAATAGTCAGAGTAAGTACTCATTATCAAAACAACTTCCGAAATATGAGGTTAAATACAGTACGTAACCATGGTTATGTTCAACTACTATTATTTTTCACTTAAAAATACGGTTATCATAACAATTTGACGGATCATTACAAATGAAGATGGATATATTTCAATTCATCTTAAGTCATTACTTGATCGAAATATACCAAATTTGAGATAACACTGGTCTTTTCACTTACAGTACGACTAGTGGCACAAGTAACACTTCCGTAACACCCGATGATTCTCCCGGTTTTCAGCGGGGGATAAGCCTGTCAGTGCTTTTGTTTTCTGTATTGTCTTGTACATCATACTTTTCATTTTTCGTCTTGCATGTAATATTTGTGGTAAAGATTTGTCCATATTTTACGAAAGGAAATGGAGTAAATAAACATGAGACCATAACACATATGTCAACTCTAACTGCAATAATTTTAATGAGTTGTATGGCCATTTCGGAAATTTATTCCTCATCGGCAGCACTCGAACCCCACCCCCCAAAAAAAGGAAATCCATAAATTCAAAAACGTTTAAAATGCATAAAGCCAAACGAAATCCGAATAATCAGTAATATCAAAATTCCCTGACAAATCCAAGTGAGAATTTGTAAGATCAAGAAGAGAATGTGAATTTTCTTGGATACAAAAACAGCTTACCCTTTAGGATTAAAAGAAAACATCATGGATCAAGGAAACACTTCTCAGCGCACATACATTGACATCATGAGTATTTCTTCTCCGAAATTACGCCATCACAGGTCACATGGCCGAAGATTGAATTATAACATAAAGAACCAACGTAAAAACCTCGTAAATGTGAAAGGTTTGTATATATCGTTTTCAAAAACAATGGGCGTCACGGCTTGTGTATTAAACGTTGTTCAATTCCTGTTTATCAACTTTACAAAATCTCTTTGGAATGTGATACTATGTCTGTAAATAGCCCGCTCTATGAATGTTCTAAAATTATTGATGCTTTTTGCTATCCTCGGCTTTATCCGAGAATATACAAACTTGATAAACATGTAAAGCAATTTTTGAAAATAAAGGCATTGATCTAATCAACATCGCAGGGATTTTCGGGGCCCATACATTAAAAAACTTGTTCTCATTTATTTTGACAACCAGAACATGTTTGCTCCTGTCCTAAGTCAGGAAATTTATTAAGCCTTTGTGTGTCTTGTCTTTTTTCTAGTTAGTTTACTTTAGGTCTATAGGAATCTAGGATGATGTTTATTTCGCTGAACCTGATTTCTCTTTATTCAGGGGCCGACTCCGACCTACCGTTGGTTGTGGGGTTTTCTCACCGTTCATCGAAGATCTTATGGTGGCTTTGAGTTGTTATTACTCCCCTTCGGGTCGTTGTCTCTTTGACACATTCCCCGTTTCCCTTCTTTTTTCTATCATTTCATTCTCTTACAAAAAGCCTACTAGAAGTTTTTTTTTCAATTACTCTTCTATAACCTGTGATGCTAATTTCGAGAAGAACTACCCAAGCAGCTGAGACTGTTCCACGTCGCCATATCGCTATGATCCATTGGGGCATGTATTAATGGAGAACTTGAACATCATCGATGATAAAGAAGTTGGAAAATTCTCCAGAAAGGCGCCTAAATATCGCCCACCTTCGAAAATAAACTAGCAAGCATGTTTCTATATTATTAAAGACGCAGTTATCAATTATTGTTTAATATGGTGCAAACGAGAAAGTGCAGACAAACACGCACTCAATATGTTCAAAGAAAGAATTATTACAAAAATCATCAACAGAATAAATTTTCATTAAAGAGTCACTACCTAACATGTCTGTTCACAGAATAAAGTTTAAATGAAGAGATCTTGGCGATTAATATGTGTTTGTACCAGTTGATAAAGCCTTCAACAACGTATCTATTATTTGAAAGAAATATTATATTGATGTCCAACAAAATGAATTGGCAAAGTCTTACACTTTCGAACTCTCTAATTTTGACGAAAAAAAAATTTAACCAAACAGCACTTCAGCGATACAGACAAGCTCGAAGTTCCACCTAAAGATAACAAATTGCCTTCTTTGTACTGGGTTCCTAAGCTTAACAAAAAACCCTAAAAGCATCGTTTTATTTCGGCATCGAGTAACTTTTCTACCACTAATTTATCCTTCCATTTAACCAGTGCATTCACCTGTATTAAAGATTTGGTAATCAAAAATGTGAAAAAAAACGTATCAAAACGCTGGTGTAAATTACTTTTGGAGTGTAAAAAGTTCCATTGAAGTTTAAGATAAACTGAAATCAATAAAACTACCAGATTCGTCTATTTGCAGTTATGATTTTTCTACACTTTACACAACCCTTCAACTTAATTAAATCTACATTAGGACTTCTTGTCAAATGGTCTTTCAAATTTTCTGGTCAGCATTTTATTTGTTGTAATAAAAAGCAAGGATTCTTCTCTAACATCACTTACAAAAATCATTTTTCCGGGACTTGCGATAAAATGATTCGGGCACTGAATCTTTTGTTAGACAACATTTTTGTCCGTTTTGGCAACATCGTCTATTAACAGGTCATTGGAATTCCCATGGGTACAAACTGTTCACCTCTCATTGCAGATCTTTTCCTTTTCTGTTACGAACGGGACTTTATGAAAAAAACTACAGGATGGAACCATACAAAGCAGTGATCAACTTATTTCAATTTTCAACCATAACAGCAGGTATATCGACGATATCCTTACTATTGACAATCCCAGTTTTTAGACTATGTCGAGATCATTTACCCACAAGAACTGAGACTTAATAAAGCAGACAATGATTCTAAATTCTGCCCATTTCTCGATCTAAATATCATCGTTGACTCTTGAAAAATTAAAACTAAAATTCATGATAAAAGTGATGATTTTGATTTCACTACTACTAATTTCCTTTTTGTTGATGACGACGTTCCTGTAGTTCCATCATACGGGGTGTATATATCTCAACCGGTACGATTCGCACGCGTCTGTTCTACTCTTGACGACTTTAATGAACGTTGCCTTACTATCACATCCAAACTTTTACAACAAGGCTACAGATTAAATAGATTGATAAACACATTTAAGAAGTTTTATAGAAGATATGAACATCTGATATCTAAATATAATGCGATTCGCAAACAGCTTATTACTAAAGGCATTTCTCATCCTCGTTGTCATGACAATGTTAAAAAAAAAATGTCAAAAACTGATAAAGTATTCAGTAAAACTGGAACGTAACTTACATTCTTTACGTTATATGGGATATTGACCGGATATACATGATTAAGTTAAATTGGTTTCAAAATGAAGGCAGGAATAAAAGCCCTATCCTTGATAAACTGGAGTTTTCTATGTATCGTGTGCGTTTTTGTCAAATGTACATTCACTCCATATCCTTTCATTTTTCTTCTATTTGAGATCCACTGACCTGAAATTTATATTATACTGGCCTCTCACTGATACTGCCGATGTCTACTGAAATCCATGATGATTATTTACTAAACCCTTCGGGAAGCTTTCAATTTGATTATTATTGCGTTGTGCGACAGTCTTTTACCAGCAGAGTAGGCTCCTTGCGCTAGCCGGCAGTTTAGCAGCAAGCACTCCTCGACCCATCTTTCTAAATTATGTTTTGTATTTATCTTACCCTTTTCAAGATTGTGGTCGTGGAAAAAGTGATCTACCTGTATTGGGTTTTATTTGTTTGTTTATTATACTATAGGGAAACGAGATAGAGAAAAGGGTGGTTTCGGTACCCATAAAACGGTTTAACCCTACCGCTAGCTGTTGCTAGTGCCAGTACTAAGCCCGGCTATCCTGAGTCCATATCATTGTATATGTTTGTCATTTGTCATTTTGTTGTTTTCTTGTGCAGTTTCCTGGTGGATTATGGTATGTGATTGTAATGTTCGGCAATTGTAAGTGTTTCCTGTTATCTTTTCTTCATTATTAGTTACATGATTTGGAGTTGTATGCTAAATAGAGGTAAATTTGGACTGGTTTGCTTATATCCTTTCTGAAAGAATAAATTACAATAAAAGGCATTCCTACTGCATCGAAGGTAGAAATTAATTTTTGGCTTGTTTGTTATAATACGTTTCTATGGCTCTAGTCAATGACATCATTAAATATGACGTATTGGTGTCCCATACTCAAATAGACATTTTTTGCAAGATTTCACATCTTGATGGTTTTGACTTTACCCTGGATTATTTGACTGGCAGTTTGATGTATACTGTATTTGGAGTCGAACATGCTGACCCTCCAGGAACACTTAATTTTACTCACCTGATTAATGGGAGTTTAGATTTTAGGACTGTTGTCTTTTTTTAGTATTAATGTAGATGTCTCTAGTCTTTGTGTTTTTCTGTATCATCATTTGGACTTTCACTTTTGTATGTAAGTGTGTTCCTGTGGTATTCTACTGTCGCGGTTTACGACACCATATCAATTCTGAGATAAAAAAATGACCTATCACCATGTGCAGCTACAGCAGAAATGGCGTGTCTGGAGCTATATTTTTATGAAGTAAATTGATGTCATTAGATTTAAGCACATTCTAATTGTCATTGTTATATTTGATATCTTTATATTATTGGTTAAATGGCACTAACGGCTTCAATTTACAATATCCAAAATGTAAATAAACTCTAAAAGACAGAGGATCATTGAATATTTCTAAATCTTTTTCCTTCGCTTAGTTAGGTACAAAATAAGTGCTAATAATTTATAATCTTTGGCAAACAAATTCCGAAGAAGTAAACAGTACTGATAGCCTCAGAAACAGCAGAACTAACAGTTCGCATGGCTTTGCAGAGATTTGAAAAGTGAAACAAAAAACTAAAAACAAACACAAACCAAACAAATTACAGAGTTTCTGATAAACGGACCACAAAATGCCATTATTATAGTGTTATTAACTCTCTGTTTCTGTATTGGCCCTCTATAGATTCGAGGTTAGCTGTTTTGGCCCCGAGAATCTATACGGGGCCAATACAGAAACAGACAGTTCATAACACTTTTATTAAATAATCTAACTTTTTTCTTTAAGCACTTATACATGTATATTTTTTGTTGTTACTGTTGTAAAAATGGGGTGCTCTGTTTCCGATAATCATTACAGTTTATTCCACTCCTTGTTTGTGGACCTATGATTTAGCAAATAAAAAATTATGTATTCTGTAGTCTGTAAGGGTCAAATTTTGATAGGTATGAAAGTTGTTTAGAACCGTTAAGTTCTTCGTACTATCACTTTCTATTGTTGACGACGTCAACTTTCACACATATTTGCTGTTTTCTTTAACGTAATTATGCCTTTGCATCCAATGTGCATTGTGTTCTAAAAGATTTAATGATAAACAAGATATGAAGAAGAGTTAGGCATATGGATATTTGCTTCACTTTACCGATTTTTATTGATTAACTAGTGTGTTATTGACTTAAATAATTAAGAATCTGTCCTTACAATATCATAGCACTGACACGGCTAATATAGAAAAAGTCAGCCAATATCGATTTTCCTTGGATTGGCCGTATTCCGATCGGGGCCAATACAACCCCTTCGGAAAGTCTCATAGGTTTCCGTTTAACGTGATGTAAAAATGCGAGAAAATCGCTAACTGGTCGTCAGATGGAGCTGTCAAAGGGATGTTTTTGCGGATTGTCTGAGTGAGAAATATGGCAGTTTTAACATCAACAGTTGTTTTATTTACTTGAAAAAGTGAGATCGTCAATCACATGAAATGAAATGTTGATAAAATTTCAGACTACTCTGTTGAAATCTATGTTGTCTGTGCGACCATGCGACAAAAGAACCGAACACATTTAAGTACATACGTACCTCTATTTTAATGCTAAACACCGGCTAAACGTCTGGGAAATGTTCATAGGTTGATTTAAAATTCAATATTTTCAACTCTGGACATTTGTCGGATGCCAACAGCCGATTTACAACCTGGAAATTGTAGAATTATGAATGACATGATGGTGTAGATCAGGCGGCGCAAGGTAATGTCTTTACTGATACCATATTGTATTGATGCAATTAATTTTTGTAAAGCAGTAAAGGATAAAGAACTTGTGTGNNNNGGAAAGAATTGGGGGGGGGGGGGGGGTTGACTGTGAAGATAAATGTTAAATAAAAGAATATTGGAGTAAATGCACATGAGACAAAGTCTCTACAAATACATGGTTAAAGACAAGCTAAGGAACAACGCTTTATTGTTGTTCTTCATCTTAAAGTCACCATGAAGCCTGCAACAATGAGCTTTGCTCATACCTCATAGTAAGTTCAAGACGGCCCCTAGCACCATTCTTTGCTAATTATCGAGCAACGCTACATCCATGTCTTCATTGGTCATGGGTGCGGGATTGTCAACAAACAGCAATTAATCTGGCAAAGTGCTCTTACAATCACTGTCATCCTTTGCCAGACAAAAGCACTAGTGTCTTAAGCTAGTGGACGATTACAACAACCCTGCTTAGGTTGAATACTTGAATAGTCAATGTCATGTACATTTGTATGTTTGAAGATGTGTACTCCCTTCTAACTTCTCAGTGGGTTCCACTTCTTCGTGAATTTTTTACGTTCATTTCAAACAAATTTTTAACTGTGACGTCACTGTTACTACGTAGCTTCGTACCATGATAATATGCGCTACCGCCACATTCTCTTTTGATTTTTTATGGCAATATTCTCTATGTAAAATATTTTTCACCGCCACAGTAAATTTGCTTCTACTTAGTCTTTACCGTCATCAAGATCTCATTAACATTTTAATCACATACATTGTAACTTTATTGTAATAGGAAGCGAAGCTTCAATATATTTTGGAAACTGCAATTTTGTTCCCAATACTAAGAGTTGAAAAAATCCCTGCGTCGAGAGTTATCGTTCTTGGAAATATACGCAAATGGACACATCAGTCTTTCAGAGAAGATTTCTAAAATATGTGTAAAAAATAAAGCATTTGAATACGTTGCTTGATGGCCATTTAAACATGTTGATCGTAAAATCGAAATGAAGAAAACAAAATAAAAACAGTTTTACTGGGGAATTCTGGTACGAAACTAAAGACATATAAATTCATTCGGAATTCCACTGCATCGAAAAGGGTCATGATAATAACCGAGAAATTACGAATGAATATATGCAACCATGACAACGATAAAGCGGATCAATATCGTTACGTAAGAATTTTGAGTATATTAGTTATACGCTAAATTACAACTTATACACAGTCATGCAGTATAGAAAAGACGCAAGGGAAGGTTTTGTCAGCAAACTAAATGCAGTTATGTGTTACTTCTCGACGGTTGTTTTCACTGCTTAAATAAAGATTGCATGATCCATGGCCAAGATCATTGACAACATTGCGACGACAAATTGCTATTGTAGACGTGCATCCATTGCTCATAGCATACGTTCAGGACTGGCATTTATTCATCGAACGTATCCATACAATCCATTTATAGGGAATCCAATCAAAATATGAAGTCTTACCTTGATGCAGAGCGTTGACAATGCTCACTCCTTTGTCCCAAATTTTGACTCCTGCTTGGGGACTGCATCTTGTTATATACTGACGTATATTTGACCAAAAACTTTCCAAATAAAATGGCATTATGCTTTTCAATAACATAATGCTCAAATGATTGAGAAAATTCGTCAAAACAACAAGCCTCTGCTACCCCGGAAATAGTTCCAGCCATCCAGGATCGATAACTGCAATAATCAAAGGGCTTGAAGTACTGTGACTGGGAGTTGCGTCAGGATGTAGCATGTTGGAGTCATAATATGAACAAAATACCACGACAAGAAAATGATTTTTCAGTGGAACTTGACTTCATTCCATTATAAAAAAAAACTATTTTTTAATGGTAATATGATCATTTATTTTTATTTTCAATTTTTATTTTATCGATATAAAATATTTGAAATTGAATCAATCAATAAAATACCAATAAATATCTTTTTTTTATTAATGGCAGGAATGTCAGGGCAAGTGCATAATTTAAGTTCTAAAATTTGAGAATTGGAAGCAATATGAAAAAGAAAGGAAATGGGGTAAATGTCAAGGAGACAACATCCCATATCCAGGTTAAAGCGACAAAAAAAACATCTATGGTCTTCAACACAGTGAAGAACCTCACACCATATAGTAAGCCCTAAATGGCCCCGAAAAGGTAAAAAAGTGAATAAACAATAAATGTAGAAATATGTGTTATTCTCTGCATATAGTCAATTAGAAGCTTTATCTATCTGATAGAAACTAATAACACCAGTAACTGCTGGGAGAGGTTACTCGGTAGAGAAGAGTAGGCACGGGTATTGTTACACCGTCTCAATCATGGACAAAAAAAAGGATCCCACAATTCCAGATGTGCATTTAGGTACAACTAACAAAAAATGGGTGGCCTTTTTCGACATCCTACCCCATGTTCAGTGTAGTGTCAAGAAATTAAGTCAGTATTTTAAGAGCGGCGATAGCATAAAAATGCATAAAATAAAATATAAAAAAAACGAATAAATAAACCTTACCCCCCCCAAAAAAAAACAAACAAACAAACAAAAACAAAAACACACACACACTTTAATGATATAAGCTAAGTTTATTATCATTATTTTGTAACAAGCCCTTGTGTTAAGCGCATAGGAAATTAAAACATTGGGAATCCAACAATGCGAAAGATGTATGAAAGCTGATAGACATGAAGTTAAGTATCATAGCAGTGTAATTTTTGCCTGGGAATCATATTTGTCATATTATTTATATAAACAAACTCTTTTATGTTGGCGATATCTATCAATAATGCTCAGAGCTTCTTTTCACGTATGCACTTCTAAACACAAATTCAATTTCAATTTTTAATTACGTTTCACAATCTTCAAATATTATATTTTTGGATGAATTGTGTCAAACTGTTTCGTCTTCATTGGTGGACAAATCTGTTTACTTGATTTTTACCACAATAACAATAATCATTATTTGATCTTAAACTTTGAACACATGCAGCGTAAGGGAAATTAACCCTTATTACATATGGATTGTCCAATGCAAGCCTAAATTTTACTGCAGTCTAGTCCGTTAATGTTATAAATCGCCGTGGTGAATGGCACACAGGCACTTGTTTCGTAAAAAAATACCCCGAAGGGTATTTTTTTTCTGAAACTAGTGCCTGTGGAATGGCGCCGCGGCTGATAAAGTCTTCAAAAAGGGGTTCCAATTGAGTTCCGTAAAAAGGGGTTCCAGTCAATTTTTCTCCAGTTTTTATTGAGTGTGCCTAAATTTTGCATGACATTTTTAAAGTTTTGCAGAAAAAAATCACGGAGTCTATCCCAGAACACCTCCTCCGTGTGATCCGTTATACAACCGAATTGCCCTGAGTGGCCGTCAGCGAACCAACCTTTCTGGCTTTCCTTTGAATGAAACCTTCTAAAATCGTTTAAAAAAAAACTGACGACCACAAATAGTTTCAGGAAAAATAAGGTTTGTACAATTTTTGTTTTACTTTGTCAGTACTTTTGGTTATAATTGAATAATTTATTAACTTTTGTCAATACAAATGTAACTATTCTGCAGGCGAGTCATTACCTATGGCTATGCCAGAGCAAAGGTGCAGCTTTAAAGTGAAGATATGCATATCTTTTTAATTAATTGGTTCAAGAACATACTGTCCGTAATGTTGTAAAAACCAATGCTAAACCCTATCATGTTCACTTACTTTAAAAAATCGGTAGAAAACAAAACCATCTCGTCAGTAGTACAATGTAGTTGAGATTTAGGAGACGTCGCTCAGGAGGTTGCTTCTTTAAAAATATGTCCGGGGGATAGTTATTACTTATTTATTTATTTAAATGCAAATTTGTACCCATATACATTAGGGTTGAAGGCATACATGAATAATAACAGAACCATAATAAAACAAAACAAAGATTACAAAATGAAAAATCATGCAGTTGATGAGTCCACTCTCCTCACCGCAAAAGACCTTGTTCCTATTGCTAGGAAACTAAAGTCCATGGAAAGACATTCCTGGGAAAGTGAATCCGAGAGGACATATATTTCTAGGAAAATATGTCCTCGGACAACTATTCCTAGTAAAATAAATGTGTGGACATGTCTTTCTATGAGATTTATTCCGTCTGGACAAATTTTTCTGACGGACATATTTTACTGCTACAGTACTCTAAATGAAAAAGACATCATAAAATGTTTTTACACGATTTATGCCTGTATTTCATATCTTATGTCTCCTTTACTGAAATATATCCTGAATGAACAAGTGCCTGTGATTGTACCGTATATTTACACGCTTGAGATTGATTTCTATTTCTGTACTTTGTATCTGTCTAGCGTCATTGTTTTGTGGGGGGTCTTTTGTGTCTGACGTCATTTTTTTCTGTGTTCTCGTTTTGGCCATGTCTTTGGACTTCGATTTTTGTAAATTTCACGCCTTTGTTCCTTCGGTATTCTACTGCCGTTGTTTGACAACGCATAACACAAGGAGTCACTGCTACATCACATGAAAATATTCAAGCTGTTATATCCGTTACCGGGAGGATCAATATAGTCGTGCTTCAGAAAGGATGGTTCTAGATCGTAGTTCCAGTGAATTTTTTTGTTGATTTTTTGCGTTTATTCAGCATGATTTTTTTTTCATGAAAAGGGGGTCCATAAACCAGATCCTCCCCTCTTGTTCTACCGATGCCATCTTCCTATTGTCCCTGATAAATGCTGACAAAGGGAAGGCATACAGTATACAACAGTTTTTCAGCGAGTGAATTCAGCTTCGCTTCCACATAGGTTATACCTATCCTCATATCAAGACACTTGTGACAGAGCCTTGTCACTCTTGACATTTCGTCAAGCTTTATTGTAGAATGTATCACCATGTGTCGAATATTTAGTACCCAACATAGAGTATTTCTTCTATTTTTATCTACATGTACAAGTACAAACAAGCACATAGGAATGTAAGTTAATCAGTAAAGATATCACTACGTGTTTATTTCTACGCCTCAGGCCAATACAGCCTTCCTTGGACCAATAACAAGGCCAATACAGAAATAAACCCGTAATAGGAAGCGAAGCTTCCATATATTTTGGAAACTGCAATTTTGTTCCCAATACTATGAGTTGAAAAAATCCCTGCGTCGAGAGTTATCGTTCTTGGAAATATACGCAAATGGACAAATCAATCTTTCAGAGAAGATTTCTGAAATATGTGTAAAAAATAAAGCATATGAAAACGTTGCCTGATGGCCATTCAAACATGTTGATGGTAATATTGAAATGAAGAAAACAGAATAAAAACAGTTTTACTGGGGAATTCTGGTACGAAACTAAAGACATATAAATCCATTCGGAATTCCACTGCATCGAAAAAGGTCATGATAATAAACGAGAAATTACGAATGAATATATGCAACCATGACAACGATAAAGCGGATTTGTTTATACACGAAATTATAACTTGTAAAACAGTCATGCAGTATGCATAAGACGCCAGGGAAGGTTTTGTCAGCAAAATAAATGTAGCTATGTAGTAACTTCGCGACGGTTGTTTTCACTGCTTAAAAAAGTTAAATAAAGATTGCACGATCATTGACATTGCGAGCAGCGACGACAAGTTGCTATTGTAGACGTGCATCCATTGCTCATAGCATACGTTCAGGACTGGTATTTATTCATCGAACGTATCCATACAATCCATTTAGATCTACAGGGAATCCAATTAAAATATGAAGTCTTACCTCCAATACAAAGCATTGACAATGCTCACTCCTTTTTCCCAAATTTTGACTCCTGCTTGGGGACTGCATCTTGTTATATACTGACGTATATTTGACCAAAAACTTTCCAAATAAAATGGCATTATGCTTTTCAATAACATAATGCTCAAATGATTGAGAAAATTCGTCAAAACAACAAGCGTCTGCTACCCCGGAAATATACTTCCAGGATCGATAACTGCTATAATCAAAGGGCTTGAAGTACTGTGACTGAGAGTTGTGTCAGGATATAACATGGCCTGATAAAATCTGTTGGAGTCATATATGAAAATATAAACAAATTGTCACGACAAGAAAATTATTTTTCAGTGGAACTTGATCTTCATTCCATTACTGTAAACCGGGAAATTTTCACGCCGTCTTTATTTCACGGTAAATTGACAGGATTTTAGTTCGCGCAGTTTTGAATTGGCGCTGCAAAATTGTTGACCATTGACTTCAATAATAGACAAGTATATTCGCGCCGTTTTATTTTCGCGCTTCCATTTCAAGCGCGAAAATCGAAAAAATAAAACTGCCGCGAAAATTTCCCGGTTTACAGTATATTAAGACCTATTTTTTAATGATTATATGATTTTTTTTTTTATTTTCAATTTTATATTTTATTGATATAAAATATTTGAAATTGAATCAATCAATTAAATACTAATAAATATTTTTTTTATTAATGGCAGGAATGTCAGAACAAGTGCATAATTCAAGGTCTAAAATTTGAGAATTGGAAGCAATGTAGAAATATGTGTTATTCTCTGCAAATAGTCAATTAGAAGCTTTATCTCTCTGACATAAACTAATAATACCAGTAACTGCCGGGAGAGGTTACTCAGTACGGAAGAGTGGGGACGGGTATTGTTACACAGTCTAAATCATGGACAAAAACAAAGGATCCCAAAATTCCACACGTGCATTTAGGTACAAACTAACAAATAAAATGGGTTACCTTAGGCATCCTACCCCATGTTCAGTGTATCTGGAAATTAGTGTCAAGGAATTAAGTATCATAGCAGTGTAATTTTTGCCTGGGGATCATATTTGTCATATTATATAAACAAACTCTTTTATGTTGGCGATATCTATCAATAATGCTCAGAGCTTCTTTTCACGTACGCACATCTAAACACAAATTCAATTTTTTAATTACGTTTCACAATCTTCAAATACTATATTTTTGGATGAATTGTGTCGTACTGTTTCGTCTTCATTGGCGGACAAACCTATTTACTTGTCCGGCGAATCATTACCCATGGCTATGCCAAAGCAAAGGTGCAGCTTTAAAGTGAAGTACTTGAAAGATATACATATTTTTTTTAGTTAATTGGGTCAAGAACATACTGTCCGTAATGTTGTAAAAACCAATGCCAAACCCTATCATGTTCACTTACTTTGAAAAATCGGTAGAAAACAAAACCATCTCGTCAGTAGTACAACGTAGTTGAAAAGGAGACGTTGCTCAGGATAAATATTTTCGGGTAGAAATATGTCCGGGGGATAGTTATTACTAGGAAACTAAAGTCCATGGACAGACATTCCTGGGAAAATGAATCCGGGAGGACATATATTTCTAGGAAAATGTGTCCTCGGTCAACTATTCTTGTAAAATAATGTGCGGACATATCTTTCTATGAGATTTATTCCGTCTGGACAAATTTTCCAAATTTTACTGCTACAGTACTTCAAATGAAAAAGACATTATAAAATGTATTTACACGATTTATGCCTGTATTTCATATTTTATGCCTCCTTCCCTTCCCCTTGCATACTGAAAGATATCCCGAATGAAACAAGTGCCTATGATTGTACCGTATATTTACACGCTTGACATTGATTTCTATGCCTGTTCTTTGTATTAGTCTAGCGTCATTGTTTTGTGTCTAACGTCATTTTTCTGTGTTCTCGTTTTGGCCATCTCTTTTGACTTCGATTTTTGTAAATTTCACTCCTTTGCTCCTTCGGTATGCTAATGCCGTTGTTTGACAACGCATAACACAAGGAGTCACAGCTACATCACATGAAAATATTCAAGCTGTAATATCCATTACCGGGTGGATCATTAGTCGTGCTTAAGAAAGGGTGCTTCCAGTTGGGTTTAAGGAGAGTGTAGTTCCAGTGATTTTTTTGTTGAATTTTTGCGTTTATTCAGCATGATTTTTTTTTCATAAAAAGGGGTCCATAAGCCAGATCCTCCCATCTTGTTCTACCAATGCCATCTTCCTATTGTCCCTGATAATACTGACAAAGGGAAGACCTACAGTATAAAACAGTTTTTCACCGAGTGAATTAAGCTTCGCTTCCACATAGGTTATACCTATCCTCATATTATTATCATATTATTGATTAACTAGTGTGTTATTGACTTAAATAATTAAGAATCTGTCCTTACACTATCATAGCACTGACACGGCCAATACAGAAAAAGTCAGCCAATATCGATTTTCCTTGTATTGGCCGTATTCCGATCAGGGCCAATACGTCTCATAGGTTTCCATTTCACGTGATGTAAAAATGCGAGAAAATCGATAACTGGTCGTCTGATGATAGAGCTGTCGAAAGGAATGTTTTTCGGATTGTCTGAGTGAGAAATGTGGCAGTTTTAACATCAACAGTTGTTTTATTTACTTGAAAAAGTGAGATCGTCAATCACCTGAAAAGAAACGTTGATAAATTTCCGACTACTGTGTTGAAATCTTTGTTGTCTGACCGACCATGCGACAAAAGAACCGAACACATTTCAATACATGTGTACCTCCTGTTTAATGTTAAATACCGGAGTTAAATAAAGGTTAAACGTCTGGGAAATGTTCATGGGTTGATCTAAAATTTAACATTTTCAACTCTGGACATTTGTCGGATGCCAACAGCCGATTTACAACCTGGAAATTGTAGAATTATGAATGACATGATGGTGTAGATCAAGCGGTGCAAGGACTTAGGTAAGGTCTCTACTGATACTATATTGTAATGATGCAATTAATTTTTGTAAAACAGTAACGGATAAAGAACTTGAGTGCTCTGGAAAGAGTCG
>MJUU01005079.1:112167-140142 GCA_002080025.1 Modiolus philippinarum
TGCATAATTTTCATTAACAAGTGAAGGCATAATTTCCATTAAAAAGTGAAGTTTTAACGAAAAATATCCATTTTTAGTAATTGAGTTGCATATGTTGATATTGTAACTGCAGAATTAATAATTAATTAAAAAAGATTATGTATTAAATATTTGCGAAAGAATACAATTATTAATAGATAACTATTTTTTGAAATAATTTTGTTTTAAAACGTCGAAAAAACAACAAATGTTACGGCGTTATCGATACGACAGCGCATAGTCATGTGTGTGTTGAATGTAAATTTCTGATCCTCTATGATAGATATGTACAAAATGACCATGTTTTTATATACTACACATATAGAAATACCTTTTGCTGCAATATCATTAAATTTTACGACAGGGCAGATTTTGGCCCAAAACGTACCTTGTCCTTCACAAAAATCGAAGTCCAAAGACAGGGCAAAAACGAGAACACAGAAAACAATGACGTTAGACACAAAAACAATGACGCCAGACAGACACAAAGCACAGAACCAGAAACCACAACATTCAGAACAAAGGCACTCACAGTGTGAACTCAAGTGAAACTGAGAGTGACATCAGGTGCTCCGGAAGGGTAAGCAGGTCCTGCTCTGTTAACAGCACCCGTCACACTGTGGATGATTCAATCCGGGAAAATGTCAAAGTCAGTAGTCAAATCCGGGAAGACGTGAATCTAGCTGAAAATGTCCACTTTCATTTGGGATACTGACACGTCATATCTTTCAATGATGCTATGGTGACGGCAATAGAATTTCTTGAGGGATGAAATAAACAAAGGTTGAACAAATCCCTGACTAAGCAGCTTAATCATATTATTGATCATTTCTATGTAGTCGTACAAAGTCATGTGTTGATCGGATTCTATTTAAAGTCCGGGTTTCCCCTTTGAGTCGGGATAAAAATAGCTCGTCCTGTTTATGATTATTTTAGATATTCTTCATGCTTTAAGTAAAGTAGAATTTATTTTAATTTTGCGCATGTGAGTAGATTTACGGAATGGAATTATTACATTGAGAAAACACGTTACAACTATCGTGAGTACAATTTACTATGAATAACCGCTCTCCATGGCCAGTTGACCTCAATGAAGCCTGTATTGGCCCGGGAAAATTCAGGATTTGCCTGTATTTGCTCGTGGGCCGAAAAAGCTGTATTAATATCACTACGGCTAAGCCATCAGTATGACACATGCAGTGTGTGCCATATCAGGGTTGATTTTATCATGATGTACAAGATATATAAGTAATCTGCAAGTATTTCAAGATATTACCAACACCGTTCTTGTCTGGTAATAAATCATTTATTACAATCTCTGTCTGTAAATTTGAAAGTGAGTGAAATTCAAATGAGTTAGAATTGACATTACTGTTTACATTTTCAATAGTATTTTTGCTTTATGAAAGAGACAAAAGGTCAATATTGACGGCAATACAGTTGACTTGAATACACTAGCAGTCGTAGGCTCAATATTACTTGTACGTTTGGCTTCAAAACGCAAAAAGCTTTAGTTTCATTTGTCTGTGTTTTTAATATTCTATGGTCTTTTACATGTCTCTTTGTGTTTGCGGATGTTTTCCCAGGATAAGTTTTCAAATTTGTTTCAGATTTGTGTCTAATAAAGCGTTGATCCATTGCTTAGTATTTCCAGTTACAATGAAGAGATATGAAGTAAATGCAAATGAGACTCTACAAATAAATGATAATACTAAGCAATGGAACAACGCTTTTATTGTTGTTCTTCATTTTGAAGTCACCATGAGGCCTTCAACATTGAAGTTTACTCATATCTCATTGCAAGTTCAAGACGGCCCCTAGCACCGGTTTGAGCAGAATTCATTGCTGATCGTCGAGCAACGCTCTATCCATGCTTTTTTAGCTTTTGATCCATGGATGCTGCATTGTAAACAAACATACTTTTAACTGGCAGAGTGTTCTTACAATCGCCGGTACTTCGATGCTGGCCCGAAAACCGATTTTATTTGACAACCAGCAATATCTAAATTTAAGAAAAATTTTGCTAAAATCTAAGGAGTATCTCCCTTTTGCATTACTCAGTCTTTAGCTGATTTTGGCTTTCCTTTTTAAATCCTACTGGTAATTTGTGCTCTATCAGATTTTACACATTCCGGTTTATGGATTTCATAATGTTTTATCTGCACTGAAGAGGCATAAGTTGTCGAAATAAATGCCGATCATGTCGATTTGTAACCGACTTCAACCCAATCGCTTCTCGATTTTTGCCGAATGCTTCCAGACCAACTGTACCGAAATCATATAATTACTCATATAACAAGATCTGTACAAGACCTATCCGATCATTGCCCGGCCTATATCCCACATTTACTGGACAACAAAAGATGTTAACTCGATTTAATACGACGTTATTTCATCTTTTTACAATAATATTAAAAGAAGTATCTAAATGTCTAACTCGCTGGCGACTTTCTTTGATATGATGTAAATCTGTCGGATACTATGTTAAGGAGGGACTAGAAAAGAACTTTTGTGTTCAAGTTTGCTCCAAGTGGCAATGTAGTTCAGAATAGAAGATACTTGAAGGGATATCCAAGTAGGTTCATATGTTTAACAATGTTCTCCTCTTGAATTGCATACAGGCATGACGGATATGCGTTTTCCAAGAAGATCCCAGTTTTAAACTATATTTCCCGTTGGCGTTTATCTTGGATTATATGCGGGTATGGCCGAAATGTTCTTTTAAACTTGTACTGGTATCGTGACTAAGTTTGGTTCCACTTGGTTCAGCGGTTTTTAAAAGATATTTGGATGAAAATAAATGGACAACGGACGCAACATGATAAAAAAATCACAACCTAGCTATATATCACCTAACATAGTTTTGTAGAAGAGACCATCTTCAGATCTCGAAACGAAGCGTGCAATGCAAAGGGCGAAAAGTAATTTGAAATTGAATCAATGATGCCCATTACATACATACTCCGAAAACAGGTTCAAAATCACTTCGTACATAAATTCCAGATCGAAATATAGGTTCTTCAGACAAATGGGATCTTGAATATTTGTATTATGTACTTATATAAAGATTTAAAAGCTATTTCAGCTTGGTGTGGATATATGCAAAGACGTAAAGGGCTTTAAGAAGTAACTCAAAGTATAAATATATCAGCTTATTTTGATTCCAATAACCTTTTGTTGAAATAAGTGTAAAATACTGTAAACCAACTTATTTTCGCGGATATTTTATTTCGCTTTTTGTCTCATCTAAGTTCGCGGCGTCTAATGTTCGCGATTTTATATTTCGGTTAATGCATTTATATAAGGATAAAAGAAATTTGCGATTTTTTTCTCCCTCTCGAAGACCGCGAAAACAAATTGCTCATGAAAATAAGTAGGTTTACAGTATTGTACTTTACAAAAAAAATCCTTTCAAAACAGCTGACTATTAAAAAATGATTGTATGTAGGTACATAACATATGTCAGTGAAGTAAAAAGGAATTTGAATATCTTTCTTTGGGTCTCTATCTATGACATCATGGTGTCACAAACGATGCAGATATTCCTGTTTTATGGGATTCACCATAATTAAGTGTTTGTTATATGCACTGTTAAATGCCTTTGTTCAGTTGTTATCTCAGTTATTCCTTTTGCTGTCTTTTTTTTTTTTTTTTCATTTTTTTTATTTCTTTATCATCACGTTTTCATCCTTTGAAGATTGAAAATATTTTCTGCTTTGTTGCTTGGTTATCACTTTCAGATGTATCTATCTTAGTCCAACTAAAATTTATTTTGATAACTAAATGTGAATGATCTACTTTATAAATGACATATAGTAATACCAGCCTAAAGCAAAAGAAAATACACAATAATGTAAAGAGCATTTAAATGCAAAATGCATTTGATGTTGAAGTTTGTCTTAGTACAAACATGTGCCAACAAGTAATTCAATTAATTAATCCATAATAATCAAATACTCAGTTATACTTTTTGAATAAACCAGATATAATCTTCAATAAAACAAATATGAAGAACAAAGTTCAGACAACTTTTGAACGTCCCTCACTAAGAAGGATTGCTTCAAGAAATGCTAAGAATTCTTCCATATGAATGTTTAAATGAATATCAAAAACATCATAGATAGAAAATTTGAAAGGATTGCAATGAACAAATGTCAGTATGCTTGAAGAAATTGTCCGGTACTTGCCATTAAAAAAACCATCAAAGTGGAGTTTACTCATTCATATGCAATCAGCGATCAAACTTTCGCATTTGATATCGACAGACCTCTAATTATTAAATTTCAATTTTCAATTATCTTTTCTCAGGCCTGTTAAAATTATTTTATGTTTATCAATTCTGTACATATAGATGTTTACTGCGATAAATTTTTATAATGCATCCATACTGATTCATTTAGAACAAGTAATAATAGTATTTGTAGAGCTACCACAGAAGTCTCCCAAACAAACCCCAAAATAATACTATCTTGTCTTTCCGTGGGAACGGTTGCTATTTTGAAATATTTAGGATGAAAAATAATTTTTACATCTGCTGGATACTTTTCTTAAAAATCGAACCAATTTCCAACTCTTTGAATTTTCCCGCCCTTTTTCTCTGGTCATTTTGATAGTCACCAGACCAAAAATCATATCTACACATGTCGTGCATCCTTCCTGTAAAATTTCATCCAATTCTGAGCACTTTGAATTTTCCGTTTTTTTCCGTTTCCATGGCAACTGGTGCCATCTTGGAAATTCCGGCTACGAATGGCACATCTTGTCATGAGTCTGTACCATCAGGTATAGTTTCATTAAGTTCCAGTCATTGGTCTCTGAGATATCTGGCAAACACAAATTTGAGGGCGGAAGAATAAGAAAAATGGAGCAAAGACAATAAGTCGTCCAACTTCGTTTGGGACAGTGGAGGCTATACTTGAAGAAAGATAATTAATGTGCCGATTTTAAGTAAACAGCAGTCAAGCTCTTGATATAATATCAAAGATCAAAGATGTTTGAATGGGTACAAAATTTAAATGTCGTTCAAAAGTATAAATTTTGTTTGTACCATACTTTATAATTTTTGTTTTTTGAAATCACTGGGTCGATATCACTGCTGTTAGTCCTCAAGTCCCGAGGGTATTCAGCAGCCAAGTGGTCAGACTTGTCTGACATAAAAATTGTACCTTGCGTTTTAAAGAAATTTGCTGTTTTTATCAATTTCTAACCCCCCCCCAAAAAATACTGAGGTTTCCTTCCGTGTATTGAACTCGGTGGGTGTACTTAGTACTGGAATTGGCCTCCTATTTCAATATTTTTGGCATGAGAAATTCTATCTGACTAAGTATGGGTTATGGCTTTCCATATTATTTGATTTTAATGCTGCTGATGAGATGTTACTCCTTGAAACACGTGTACAGCATAAAAAAATTACTGTTTAAACCTGATCGAAGTATATCTACAAAACAACAAATAGTTAGAATTGAACAGGTTCTAAAAATAGAGCCACAAGTGAAATATATTTGTTAGGAAAGACTGCATTTAAAAAAATAATATGTAAGTATCTGTATAATATTCAAATTTCCTTGGAAAAAATGTAAAAAAAAATATAAAATCCTTTTTCCAAAATTTTGCTCGGTTACAGTGAACGTTGCAAACGCAATTTTGAATAATTTTGTTAAAATAATATGAGAACCAAAGTTAAAAAACTAATCTGGAATTACACCACTAAATTGGCATTGGGATCTGAATAATAATTGTAGATTATAAAACATGTACATCGGCGAACGAATACCAAAACCAAGACAAAAGGTAACAAAAGAACGCCACAAAACCAAGCATTACAGTTCGAACCATCTCATAAACTGATTGAATCATCAAGTGCTCATGAATGGTAATGATAATTTATCACCTCCAAGGAAAAGTCCTGTACTAAGTCGTAGTCGGCGTTTGTGTCACTTCGTTGGTAAACTTTGGATCTATTTGAAACGTCTATAATATCATTTTACACTGTAAAAATTGTGTTTACATCCTAAACACAAATCTAAACACTTTTCTTGTGTACGTTTTGAAAAGCATTTTGGACATAATCATGTTAAGTTTTTACAATACGTTTAGTTTTTAGAAAATATTTAGGACTTTTTATTTGGTGTGATTTTTTTCCTGTTATTGGGGATATTTATATATTTATTTTAATATCTCCAGATTATTTTCTTCAGTGTTGTTTCAATCGAAAAAGTCCAATCTTCTTCACCTGAAATGATATAAAATGATATAAGACATCAAATATACATACTACAGTTCCAACAAAAAATTATTCTATCAAAAGATATTGGCAAATATCTCTTCAAATTTTCATTTGTACATATATTTTTGAAACGAAAGTTATACCAAAAGTAGTTACTTGAGAATGCAGGTCAATGGCAAAAATCCTATCGCATTGTATAGAAAAAAATAAAACAATGTAACCTTTCAAAAAATTCTAACTATCTTAAATTTAACGATTATGACATTTAAGTTTCTTTTAAACACTATATTTCTGTCATCTCTTCATAAAAGGACGCTAAGCCTTACCATTTTTTTTTTCGCCACGTTTCTATTTTCAAACATTTAAGCGTCCTCTACACGAACAACAACTCTTTATTCTATATATTTCAAAACATGTTTAGAGCTAAAGACGTTTAGAAAAGTTTAGGCGTTAAGGAATGTGTTTAGATTGTGTTTAGACTCAAATATCGTCATTTAACTAAGATCACTTGCACCTCTAAACATGTTTGAATTCTAAATGAATATGTTTCAGGCATAAAGTGTTTGGGAATGTATGTGCAAAGTTCATTGTTGAAGGCCTCATTGTAACTTCAGGATGAAGAACTACAATACAAGCTTTGTTCCATTGCTTGTTCTTACCCCGTATTCATAGAGACTTTATCTCATGTGCGTTTACTCCAAATCCTTTCATTGTTTATTTAGGAATGAAACATATTTCTTACAGTGTTTAAGACTAAACATTTTTATGTGTCTCAAACCTAACACTGTTTTACAGTGTAGAAATTGAAACACTGTAACTATCTGTCAATTCATCGTGGAGAAAATTCAATCATTAATATCACCTTTACGAAAGAATATGGAGTAAATCAACCCAAGACCATAACACATATGCTTACTACAACTGCAATTAATTTCAATGAGCTGTATGCCCATTTCAGAAATTAATTCCTTATCAGCAGCATTCGAACCCAAACCAAGGAAATCTACAATTTCAGTTCTTTTATTTTTAAATTAAGTACCATCCATTACAACTTTCTTGGAACTTATAATTGCTAAAGAAATTATGTTTCTTCTTGTTGAAGGCCATATTGTGTTCTGTCAAGATGAAGAACAACCGTTACAATAAAGCCTTCTTCCTTTGCTTGGTTTTGCAGTTCATTTGTGGAGACTATTTCTAATGTGCATTTACACCAAATTCTTCATTGTTTATTCAAATGAAAAAAAATGAGGTCAGACAATAAAATCCCTACTAAATGGCTAAAGTTCACTTCGATTTTATATACTCATCCATCATACCTCCTACGGTGTGAATATATATTAGGAAGGGACAATCTAAGATAATAAAGGTTATTAAGACAAAAGATACACAAAAACACATACAAAATAATGAATGCATAACAAATACTACTAAATTGCTGTACTACAACTGCTTATAAAAATGATCATGATGATGATGGTTATATTAGCCATTTGAATCAAGGTACAATTATAAAGTTTAAAGGAGTGTAGCAAAATAACAACGAAGAAAAAAATTACACGGGAATGTAATTAACATGATTAACACGACAGAAAATTTGGTAGTGCAACAAACCATTTATAGCCTGAAATATTTTATTTTGTTCAGGGGGTTCTCAATATTGGCTTACTAATTGTTTGTTAAAAGTATCTTTGTAGCCTGTAAGAGTGACAAGAGTTGATTTTAAAGTTTGTAAAGCAAAAACAATTCAAATTATTAGCCAATATACTTATGTCTTTGTATTTTTAAAAAGTACATTTAAAATTAAACATACTACAATATCAATATGAAATATTTTTATGCATGGTACATTGCACCGCATCCGATCATTCAATTTATTGTAGTGTTGTCCTAAATAATGGTGATCATGAAAGAGGTGTTACTAACAAATGAAACATGCGAACCAGAACACACGAAGCAATTCAAACAATCGTTCAAATCATTACTTTTACATTCATTTCAAGCCTTAACTGTGAAATATTCTTTTTATTTCTCACAGTATGATTATTTAGAGCATAAATGGCACACATATTCGACAGATGCCTCCTAACAATTAACATTTAAAATAAAGATTTACGAAAAAGGATATGAAAAAACAAGGCAATAACATCCAAAACAATTTGTTTAATTGAGCAATTGCTTTTCTACTTTCGCAATTGTAACATTGAATTGCAGATAACAATATTCGTGCAAAATACATAATCTTTAGTATTCTTTACCTGTGATCAGCTAACAAAGTAACTTTTATTATGACATTGAATTATTAGTGAAAGCACATATGCAATGGTAACATATGAACTGAAGGTACCTGAAATCAAAACTTTCGAATAAGCGTGGTTTTGACTTCATAATTGTAAACATACTGTTTTTGAATTATAGTAATTTTCCGAAATTATAAAAGCATAATTATGACGTCGCAACCTTTTTCAGGATACAGAAGGAACAAGGCGATGATCACAAAATATTTAGAATCCTATAAATTGCAAACAGAAGAACATTAAGGACCATTTTATCTATAATTTTTTCTATTTAACAAATATATACATGTTTTAACTTAAATTAAAATGATGTTAACAAAATTGTCATAATTATTGGTCAATTTTAAAAACACTGAATTTAAAGAAGATAACTCCAAACAGCCAACTCTACCACAGGTTAATAACCGGAACTGTTTCATTGTATCTAAATGCCGAAACCAAAGTGCGAACCATTTTTTTTCCCAAAAGGCCTTTAAGATGTATGCTCTTTATTCTTTTTAAATATGGTGTACTTGTACATGAGATAATATCTCTTGTGTACACTTTGTTCAATAACTATTATCTAAATTTATGTAAATTCTAAAACCGAAGGATTAACTCCCATCATCATAGTTTTGTCATTAGCTATATTTGAAATTACTGATTATTCGGCTTTCGTTTAGTTTTATGCATTTTAACATTTTTTGACATTATGGATTTCCTTTGTTTGGGTTCTAGTGCTACTGATGAGGAATAAATTTCCGAAATGGCCATACAGATCATTAAAACTATTGCAGTTGGAGTTAACATATGTGTTATTGTGTCATGTTCATTTACTCCATATCCTTTCGTTAAATCTTTAATGTAAACTGAGATCTCCTTTACGGTCGTAATCATGATTTTACAATTTACCACGATTTTTAAATTGAAACCACAGCTCGTACCTACCCGAAGCAAAACAGATTTAAATAAACACAAACTGGTCACTGTATTTATGACGGATGTTACACGTCATGCAGATCACCCTTAATCTTCTGGAGCACTTGATATTATAAAGCAGTGATTGGGAGGTTAACAGAATTTGCTTACTTTTGCTGCTGCATTTATGTCTCATTAATTTTGTTCTTTTGTTGTTTTTTTTTTTTTTTTTTTTTTTTTTTTTTGCTTTTTTAGTTTCGTTGGTGTTTCATCCAGGTTGTTGTGATTGTATTATTTTTGATTTTCGGATATTCGCTTCTTCTTATGCTAACACATTAATGATATAGCTTGTAAACATCATATTAACTAATAAATGAGGAGGAATTTAATAGAAACAAGTTACAAAGAAACAACGGCAGTAGAACACCGAAGGAACAAAGGGGTGAAATTCACAAAAATCGAAGTCCAAAGACAGGGCAAAAACGAGAACACAGAAAACAATGACGTTAGACACAAAAACAATGACACCAGACAGACACAAAGCACAGAACCAGAAACCACAACATTCAGAACAAAGGCACTCACAGTGTGAACTCCTGTGAAACTGAGAGTGACATCAGGTGCTCCGGAAGGGTAAGCATGTCCTGCTCTGTTAACAGCATCCGTCACACTGTGGGTGATTCAATCCGGGAAAATGTCAAAGTCGGTAGTCAAATCCGGGAAGACGTGAATCTAGCTGAAAATGTCCACTTTCATTTGGGATACTGACACGTCATATCTGTCAATGATGCTATGGTGACGGCCATAGAATTTCTTGAGGGATGAAATTAACAAAAGTTGAACAAATCCCTGACTAAGCAGCTTTTGAGACAGTGTTTTTGCTCTGTTCAAAAAATCACTGTACAAACTACAAGCTCGACAGTAACGAATCAACTGTGAAATGTACACTCCATAGGCTGGAGAGGTAGGTATATTGCTGCTAAGAAATGGAAAGTTCACAATGGGGAAATTAAAATCATCTCGCTTGTCATATAGCTTAGATTTCAAACGTCCATCTTCGTCAATATACAATAAAAGATCTAGGTACGAAGCTGAAGTAGGTGTTTCAGTTGTTTCTTTAATTTCAAGCTCATTTTGGATAGATCTGATGTAAATTCTGATGTAATCCTTAAATTTAGGATTATTAAGAGAAAGCACATCGTCTATGTAGCGGAAGCTGAAATTAAAGGACTGGGCTAAATGACAAAAGAATTTGTAAGCAGAAAATAATATTTTGTTCACAAATATATTTCAATATTCAGGCAAGTCATTTAAAGAAATGCATTTCGTCCGATATGATGATCGCAAAGATTCAGAATAAAACAACGCAGTAACATAAATGTACTTGAGATACCATAATTAATATCGGAAGTAATTCATACGGAAAGCACTTATGGAGCTGTTGAAGAACAGGCGTCAGTAACATCGTCAAATTGCATTATAAATTCAACAATTTGAACACTTATCCTTAAGTATTTAAGTTACTAACATACTTCCTTGTAGAAATAAAAATAAAGTGTTATATCCGTCTTACTCTTATTCTAATCGATTTATATTTTTATCTTTTTCAGGCTCTGGATCATTATATATTGCTATCACAAATTTGTTGTTAAAAATTCAGGCAACTCTTTCTAATGTTTTCGTTCTTGTTTATTTAGATGTTCATCACGTATTTTAGTTCTGCAATACACAACGGAATACGAATTGATAGTGAAAGTCACAATATTCAATTTATTTTTTACACATCCAAATCTAGCATCAAGCTATATCCTTATCTGCGGAATCGTATTGCGGACTCGCTTTGTCTTATAAGAACACCCTATACCGCACTAATTTTCTTAAATAAAATAACCTTATCTCCGTATAAGGTAATAAATCGTGTAAAATAAAACAACCTTGTCTTCTTATAAGGCAACAAATCGTGTCATTTATGACAAGTTTTTGCTTTATAAAGACATTTCTCGTATTAATTCAAAACGTTTTACATTAAATTAAAAAAACATTGTATTAAACAAATAGAAGAGTTTAGGATGTATTAAGTTAAAACATGTTGTGATATACAAGGCAACAACGTTTTTTTATTTAAAGTCTTATCTTGCTTTGTAAAACAATAAGCGTCGTAGTTAATTTAGGTGATAACACAAAAAATTACGAATATTTTGTCTAAGAAGACAATTAAATGTCTTATTCAAAACAAATTGTAGCCTTCACATCATCCATTTTGAATGTTACTCAATGGCTTCGTAGCCCTTTATTAGCGAATGATATATAGTGATCATGGTGTACGTACGTCCGTCCGTTCGTTATATTGTCCGCCCTAGGGGTACATGTACACACTTTTTGGTGACAACTCCTCCTAGAGCACTTGGTGAAATTCAATGAAACTTTTACAAAATGTTTAGTGTATGTTGCCATTGTGCACCAGCTATTTAGAAATATGATTTGACTTTATTATTATTATTTTTTGTTGATTTTTTTACTGTCCCCCGTTGGGTATATACTTTGTGGCGACAACTCCTTCTAGCCCACTAAGTGAAATTCAATGAAATTTTCACAAAAGGTTTTGTTGTTTTTGGGGTTCACACTTTGTGGCAACAATTCCTAGACCATCTAAAGGAATTCTATGAAACTTTCACAGAATGTTCAGTTTATAATGCCATTGTCACCAGCTATTCAAAAATTTGATTTGACTTGATTTTTTTTTTTTTATTTTGGTTGATTTGTTTTACTTTTTGAATAAAATGGGGTAGCGCTGTACGTATTGTTCACAGTTTTTCTAGTTTATTTATCTGCTCCAGTCGTTTTTGTTAGCTCACTTCAACTTTCAATTTCAAAGTTAGACCGTAAATATTATAGGGATTTTCTATTGAATTTTACATTAAATCGATACTAACAGGTAAGTTTGCCTTGATTTTACAATCATGAGTTTATATCTATGTTCCAGACCATACGCGTATTTGAACCGTATGCGTACGGTCCGGGCCATAGGCGTATACTCATATGGTCGGACCGTACGCGTAAGGTCCGACCATACGCGTACGGTCCGACCGTATTCGTATACTCATACGGTCTGATCGAGCCAGACCCTTTCCGTATCCTGACCGTATGGGTATCTCAAGAATTCCTTCAATATATGTTTAAATGTAAAATAAGCGTATAATGAAAAGTCCACATATATTTAAACAGATGAGCAACATCGAAGGAGGATTGAATGGGTACGTCCTATTATGCTAAAGTGATGTAGGGTTAGGAGGATATTTTATTTACCACTTCACTGTAATTCATTCGTTCCATTTACTGCACATATTGCGAATTTTATCTAAGGACACAGAACCAATGTCAAGACATTTTCTTTTGCTTGATCGGGTTCTTTTTTAAGAAAACGTGTCATTTAAATGTTGGATGCAGCAACAAATTGATAACTTATTAATATAAGAATGATAACAGGAAACACCTACAATGGCCGTAAACTACAATCACATGCCACAATCCACCAGGGAACCGCACGAGAAAAAAAAATAAAATGACGAAAGACAAACATGGACAACGATAGGAACTCGGGATAGCCGGACTTGGTACCGGCACTAGCAAGAGCTAGCGGTAGGGTTAAACCGGTTTATGGGTACCCAAACCTCCCCTTTCTCTATCCCGTTTCCCTATAGTATAATAAAACATACAAATAAAACCCAATACAGGTAGACTACTAACTCCAAGACCACAATCTTGAGAAGGAAAGAAAAAGACAAAACGTAATTTAGAAAGATGGGTCGAGGAGTGCTCGCCGCTAAACTGCCGGCTAGCTCAAGGAGCCTAGTCTGCTGGTAAAACACTGTCGCACTACGGAATAAAGATCAAACTCAAAACTCCCCGAAGGGTTTGGTAAAGATTTCAGTAAACATCGGCAGTATCAGTGAGAGGCCAGTATACCTGTAATATCTCAGGTCATTGGATCCCAAGGCCAATTTAACGGAATCCTGAAGAATATCCTGTCAATATCCCCTATTACGTAAAGAATGTAAGTTACGTCCCAGTTTTTCTGGATTTTTTATCAGTTTTTGACATTTTTTTAACAACATTTCCATATAATCGAGGGTGAGAAATGCCCTTAGTAATAAGCTGTTTGCGAGTTGCACCATATTTAGAAATCAAATCTTCATATCTTCTATAAAACTTCTTAAAGGTGTTAATCAATTTATGAAATCTGTAACCTTGTTGTAAAAGTTTGGATGTGATAGTAAGGTTACGCTCATTAAAGTCGTCAAGAGTAGAACAGACGCGTGCGAATCGTACTAGTTGTGATATATACACCCCGTATGATGGAGCTACAGGAACGTCGCCATCAAGAAAAGGGAAATTAGTAATTGTGAAATCAAAGTCATCCCTTTTATCATAAATTTAAGTTTTAATTTTGCCAGAGTCAATGATGATAGTAAGATCAAGAAATGGGCAGTATTTAGATTCATCGTTTGCCCTATTAAGTTTCAGCTCTTGAGGGTATATGAGGTCGACATATAATTTTTGTCAAGAATACCGCTTAAGTGCACGCTAGGGGCCTTCTTGATCTCGCTTGAGGGGGTGAATATTGTTCACCTCTAGTTGAAGACCCTCAGGCGACATCAAGATGAAGACAGGAATAAAAGCCCTGTCCTTGATAAACTGGAGTTTTCTATGTATCGTGTGCGTTTTTGTCACATGTACATTCACTCCATATCCTTTCATTTTTCCTATAGTCTAAAAACTGGGCATTGTCAATAGTAAGGATATCTTATCGTTGAAAATTGAAATAAGTTGATCGCTGTTTTGTACGGTTCTATTCTGTAGTTTTTTCATTAAGTCCCGTTCGTAACAGAACAGAAAAAGATCTGCAATGAGAGGTGCACAGTTTGTACCCATGGGAATTCCAATGACCTGTCGATAAACGATGTTGCCAAAACGAACAAAAATATTGTCCAGCGAAAAATTCAGTGCCTTAATCATGTCATCACAAGTCCAGGAACTATGATTATTGTAAAGGATATTAGAGAAGAATCCTTGCTTTTTATTACAACAAATGAACTGTAGACCAGAAAATTTGAAAGACCATTTAATAAGTTGTCCCAATTTTGATTTAATCAATTTATGTGGAAGGGTTGTATAAAGTGTAGAAAAATCACAACTGTCAATAGACAAAACTGGTCTTTTTATTGATTGTAATTTATCTAAAACTTCAATGGAATTTTTTACACTCCAAAAGTAATTTACGCCAGAGTTTTGATAGGTTTTTTCACAGTATTTGATAACTAACTCTTTAATACAGGTGAACGCACTGGTTAAATGGATGGATAAATTAGTGGTAGAACAGTTACTCAATGCCGAAATAAAACGATGTTTGTAGGGATTTTTGTGAAGATTAGGAACCCAGTACATAGTAGGCAAGGTGTTATCTTTGGGTGGAACTTGGAGCATTTTTGTATCGTTGAATTGCTGTTTGGTTAATGATTTTTCTTCAAAATTAGTACGTTTGAAAGTGTTAGACTTTGATAATTCATTTTGTTGGACATCGATGTAGTATTTCTTTCAAATAATAGAAACGTTGTTAGAGGCTTTGTCAACTGGTACAAACAGATATCTTTTACTAATATCTTTTAATTTTAACTTAATTCTGTTAATTACAGACAGCTTAGACGGTGACTCTTTATAATTATCTTAATAAAAATTTATTCTATTGGTGAGTTTGGTAATAATTTTATCTCTGAACATATTGAGTGCGTGTTTGTCTGTACTTTCTCGTTTGCACCATTGTATACAATAGTTGGTAACTGCGTCTTTAATAATATCAAAAGAAGATTGCCAGTTAATTTTCGAAGGTGGGCGATATTTATGCCCCTTTCTAAAGAAATTCCTAACTTCTTTATCATCGATGATGTTCAAGTTTCCGGTTAATATATGTCCGCACGGGTCATAGCGATGTAGTGATGTGGAACAATCTCAGCTGCTTGGGTAGTTCTCCTCAAAACCACTTTTACAGGATCACATTTTCTCCGTCCATGCCGAACTGCTCAAAATTTATGAAGACGAACTTCTTTTCTTTTCCATACTGTCGAAACTGACAGATGAACCTTTTCTATGTTTTAAAACATTTCGTATTTTCTCCGGTAGCATTTTCAATTGTTACTAACTAATTCGACGATTTCGTTAGTAAACTATCCAAATAAAAATTTAGCTTGTCTTTTTATGACATTTTCAGTATACATTGAGGAAAAAACAGGTCAGGGTGAGCCAAAAGTATATAAATAATGGCAATTAACTTCTTTGAATTGTCAAAATTAATATAATACAATAAGATTTGCATTATATAACCCTTACCGCACGCGTACGGTCAGACCATACGCGTATGGTCCGACCGTATACATATTTTTTTTTAAATACGCATACAACAGTTGTTTCATGCACATCTTCAGATTGCATACAACAACTGTGTAACATTTCATCAAAGTCCAAAAAGCTGTTAAAGAGAACATGCTAACATGCTAAAACAGAAACTATATTACTTCGTGCACATCTTCAGGTTGTATAATACAACTGTGTAACATTTCATTAAAATCTAACGAGTCGTGGAGGAGGACATGAGCTGACAAGGTACATGGAAGGAGAGACAGATTGACAGGGTAATTCCTATACATCCCCACACTTTGTTTGCGGGAGTATTTTAATATGAATCAATGCTGCACATCTGTGACTGTGTATGTTTAATAATGACATTCACGGGAGTCTAATTTTTTTCTGTTATACTTTGTACAGACAGTATATTTGCGAGTAATATTTTTCGAGTTTTTCGAGTTGATCAATTAAACAAGGTTACTATCTACATTATTCAGGGCTTACAAATGACGATCGCCCTGTTGTGCCTCAAGTCGCCCAAAATTGTTCCAAAAGATACTTTGATATTTTAATAAATATTTGTAGGCAGCCATAGCCCGGTTTTACTGTTTTACTTTTTGTCTCATTGAGCGCTCCCGACATGTATTGCTTCAATGACATATTTTAGCTGCGATCGAAGTTGCTCATCATTTTTGTCAAGAAACCGCTTAAGTGCACGCTAGGGGCCTTGTTGATCTTGCTTGGAGGGTGATTATTGTTCACCCTCATTCGACATCAAGATGTAGACAGGAATAAAAGTCCTGTCCTTGATAAAAATCGTGTGCGTTTTTGTCACATGTGGATTTACTGCATATCCTTTCATATTTTTCTATTTAAGTTTTGACTTTTAAAAGTCGCTGTGCATCATTGAATTTCTATTTCTGTCCTTCTCCAGTTATAGGAAGTTAATAAGATTTCTACAGATTGTTCCTGCTAATTTCAGAGCCGAAACCTTGTATATATAAACTCATGACAAACGTACCTCTTAGTATCTATTCATTGATAAATTCAATTGAAAATACCCATAATATTTACGGTCTAACTTTGAAATTGAAACGGGAGGTGAGCTGACAAAAACAACTGAAGTGAACAATACATACCCCCGCTCCCTAATTTGATTCAAAAAGTAAAACAAAATCAACCAAAATAAAAAACCAAGTCAAATCAAAGGACAAGGTGCGATAAGGGGTTAATTTGGCCAAAGATTGCAATGATTTTATAAGTTGCACCTCATGATTTTCTTTCATGTTCGTTTCAAAGCTTGGATCCAATTTACAGAAAAAATACAAAAGTTAGAACCAATGACGTCACAATAGGTATAGTTCTAACGTCATGAAAAGGCTACTTTTGAACATTTTCATAAAAAGATACCGAATTTGGCAGAATTCCGAACAGTTTTCCTAACCGGAAATATCGAGCACATTCAAGAACCAATTAGATAATTTACCAACTTATTAGTACAAATGAATTGAACCTCTCATACAAATATTTATGTGGTTCTTGCATGTGCTCAATATTTCCTATACAAGAAAAGTAGTCAGAATTGGTCAAAGTTTGTCATTTTTCTGCAAAATCTTCAATTTGTCCCTTCTTCTACTCTCAAAAATTCAATAATCATACATCGATATTTGAGAAATATTACTGTTTAGTGAAAAGCCATAACCTTAGAACATTTCAATAAGCAAATTTGGTGAATTCAACCAAATTTATTTTTCAGGCCAAACAAGGCCCTTACCGCCCCTACTCCTTTTTAACTGGTGACAATGGCAATATAAACTGAACATTCTGTGAAAGTTTCATAGTATTTCACTAGATTGTCTAGGAAGAGTTGTCACCACAAAGTGTGTACCCCTATGGCGGCAGCAGAAAATAAAAGCTCCGATGGAGCTGAATCTAGAAGCCCTGAAAATCTACACGTGGCAAAACTTCGTAGTCATCCAGTCATCCAAAGAACTGCTGCATACGCCGGGTCTGCATGTATTAATTTATTCCGTAATACGTGAAAATAATCGGATTGTGTGATTTTCGAATGTCGATTTCATTGCTATAAATATATATGCAATACACTGTCACAGGTAAACAAATGTTATTTTCATCTTTGACAAATAACTGCGCGACAGGTTCGTTGATCCGAGACGCAATGTAAAAAAACGAGTAATTTGATAAGCATGCATATTGTTTCAATTTAATAAAACAACACCGTATTTAACTCAAGAAAAATGAAGAAATATAACTTAAAACACAATTTATACGATTTTGAAAGAAACTTGCGCACTATATTTTATCGGAAGCACGAAGATCATCTTTTAGAGCTGTTAATAGGCTTGACGCCTCACGTGATTTTTTCTCATCATATTAACATCTCTCCAGCCATTTCATGGCTTCAAGATAACCAACAACAAAAATTTCAAGTAAAAAAATAGATAACTTGTGCACAATGGCAATATGCACTGAGCATTCTGTGAAAGTTTCATTGAATTTCACCTAGTGGTCTAGGAGGAGTTGTCGCCACAAAGTATATATCCAACGGTGGACAGTAAAAAAATCGACAAAAAAAATCATAATAATAAAGTCAAATCATATTTCTAAAAAGCTGGTGCACAATGGCAACATACACTGAATATTCTGTGAAAGTTTCATTGCAAGTGCTCTGGAAGGAGTTGTCACCAAAAAATGCGGACGGACGGAATAACGAACGGACGGACGAACCGACACCATGATCACTATATATCAATCGCTAATAAAGGGCTACGAAGCCATTGAGTAACATTCAAAATGGATGATGTGAAGGCTACGATTTCTTTTAAATAAGACATTTAATTGTCTTAGACAAAATATTCGTAATTTTTTTGTGTCATCACCTAAATAAAACGAGTTAACTTAGAACGCTTATTGTTTTGCAAAGCAAGACAAGACTTTAAACAAAAAACGTTGTTGCCTTGTATATCACAACATGTTTTAACTTAATACATCCTAAACTCTTCTATTTGTTTTCATGCAGTAAGCTAATAAAATTTTATTCTAATTTAACGTAAGACGTTTTGGATCTTTATAAAGCAAAAACTTGTCATAAATAACACGATTTGTTGTCTAATAAGAAGACAAAGTTGTTTTATTTAACACGATTTATCACCTTATAAGTAGATAAGGTTATTTTATTAAGATAATTAGTGCATTGTAAGGTGTTCTTATAAGACTCTACGCATTCTTACTTATCTTCTAATCAGGTTGAACAGGACTTGATTACTTCAGTGAAGGGAATGTGTTTTATTTTCGATTGGTCCTTTAATAAGACGACTTCTCAGTTCTGACTCATTCCTCCATATATTTTCGAAGTAAGATTTATTGCCTTGTATACCGGGGTATATTCTGCCTTTATAAATGTAAAAAAGGCTGGGTGTACATTTCTATGTTTCATACACGCGTTGTATCTGTAAAATATGACATAATTCAATGCAACTAGAACTAAATATTTCAACAAATTTTAACCATTTGAACGTTTCATTCGCAATTCCATTGCTTTTAGTTTCTGTCATTTAGATCGAGGCTCTACTAGGTATCATAGCTTTATGGTGTACAATTTGATTTTCTCACTATCAAAAATAAGAACATTTTGGATTTTTAAATATGTATAATCTTAATCACTTAAATTTCTTTTATTCTGATAATATTGTATGAAACCTTTGGTCTTCGAGTTTCAAGGTTTTACTTACCAAATAGAACACTTTTTTCGTTATAGGCATTCCCATATGTACACATTGTGCACCTCTCATTGGAGATCTTTTTCTGTTCTGTTACGAACGAGACTTCATGATGAAACTTCAAAACGGAACGATACAAAACAGTGATAAACTTATTTCTTTTTTCAATACATCGGCAAACGAATACCGAAGCTTAAATGACGAAAGGTGGAATTCAAAAATCAAGAATAGAAAATCATGGCAATTCATGCACAACATGAATTAAGACAGCATGACAAAATCAATACAAACAATAAAGATAAAGAAGAACTCAACAAAACTAAAGCACTAGCGGTGTGAACCCCTACATAAACTGAGGTATCATCAGGTGCTCCGGAAGGATAAGCATGATCTGCTCCACGCTTGGCAAAGTGAAAAGTCCTGTTTTGTCACAGTCGGTGTTTGTCGATCCGGTAATAAACTCTACCCGAAGATATCTATTTTCATCTGTGAAATAGAAACATTGTAACTGTCTGTCAAATCATGGTGACGACCGTAAAACTAAGTAACAATTTCAGCAGTGCCTGAACATATCCTTGATGTATAATTTTTTGAGACAGTACTTTCGCTCTGTTGTGAAATGTTGACGCCATATGCCGGAGATGTGGGAATATTACTGCTCATAAACAGAAAGTGGAAATCATCACGCGTGTCGTAAAATTTTGTTTTTAGACGTCCAGAGTTGTCAATGTAGAGGTTTAGGTCCAGGTATGATGCTGATGATGGTGTATCAGTGGTCTCTTTAATCTCAAGTTAATTTTGGTATATAAAATAAAGGTTATCCTTAAATTGAGGATTGTTTAATAAATGAACATCATCTATATAACGGAAACTGAAATTAAAGGATTAAGCTAGTTTATTGTCTTTTTTCTGAACTAGCCCTTGTATGAACCTGGCATCATACGAATAAAGAAACAAATCTGCTAAGAGTGGCGCACAATTAAAACCAATAGGAATCCCTATTGTCTGTTGGAAAACTTGTCCTCCAAATGATAACAGAAGGTATATTGACGATATCCTTATTATTGGCAATCCCTAGTTTTAAGATTATGTAGACATCATTTACCCACAAGATCTGAAATTAGATAAAGCTAACAGTGACTCAAAATACTGCCCTTTTCTGGATCTAACTATCATAATTGACACGGGTAAAATAAAAACTAAAATATATGATAAAATGGATGAATTTGATTTCACTATTACTAACTCTCCTTTCCTTGACGGTGACTCCCCTAGCTCTATCCTACGGGGTGTATACTTCACAACTAATACGATTCGCATGCGTTTGTTCTACTCTTAACGATTTTAATAAACTTAACCTTACTAAACAGGGTAATAGATTTCATAAGTTTTTGAATACTTTTAAGAAGTTTTATAATACAAATGAATATTGAATATCTAAATATGGCGTTACTCACGAACAGCTTCTTACTATTGTCATTTGTAATCCTCGTTTTTACGGAAATGTTGTTAAAAATGCCGAAACTGATTAAAAATCCGGCAAAACTTGGACGTAACTTACAATCTTTACGTAATACGGAATATCGACAAGATACTCTGCTTGCATCCGTAAAATTAACTTTGAGATCTAGGATCTGAAAATTTTACAGACATACTGGCTTCTTTATTTCCATAGTGCGACAGTGTTTTACCAGCAAACTAGGCTATTTCAGCTAGCCGGCAGTTCAGCGGCGAGTACAACTTTTAAAATTACGTATTGTCATTTGATTGTGGTCATGGAGTTAGTAGTCTACCTGAATTGGATTTTATTCGTATGCTTATTATACTATAGGAAAACGGGACAAATAAAGGGGAGGTTTGGGTACCAGTAAACCGGTTAAACTTTACTGCAGGCTATTGCAAGTGCCGGGACCAGGTCCAGATGTCCCGAGTTCCTATCGTTGCTTACGTTTGTCTTTTGTCTTGTTTGTGTTTTTCCTGTGTAGTTCCCTGACAGATTGTGGCATGTGAGTATAATTTTCAGCCATTGTAGATGTTTTCTGTTATCCATTGTCTTACAATTACTATATTCGTTAATTTGTTATAAGAATAGACCAGTCTTATTTTATTTTCATTTGAACTGAACCTTTCATAATAGCATAAAAACACAAAACACATATTTACTTGATATATCGCTATATTCAAACACAAATTGTGGATTTAAAAGACTGTGTACTTCTAGCAATACATGTGTACTTCTAGCAATACATTTTGCGTTCGTCGGTACTATAGATTAGTTGTCCATTGGTGTATGCCACTTGACATAATATTATTATGAGGAAAAAAGTGTTGTGTGCTACTGCTTTCATATAAAAATTTCTTCACACAATATTCCTACAATTTAGTTATGCAAATGACCATTTAGACAACATAATTCGAAAATTGTGTTACAGCTGATGAAGAAACAAATACCATAAAATCTAAATAGAAAAGCAAAATCTAAATAGAAAAGCAAAACTCCTTTAGTTTAAACAAAATTTTCATAAATTCTGATATTGCAAGTTTCAAATAAGCCAGCACCTAAGTACTGACTCCTGGGTTGTTGAACAACAGTCCACCGGTAGAGGTATAGGCCCATTGACAATAAATAATAAAATACCAAAGTTACCGAGAATTTAAATTCTGCATATCACCATTTCGATAACTTGTGTCCCTGCAGTGTAGATCAAGATCAAATGAAAACATTTGAAAATCCATAACCTAAAATATGTGTGAAAAGTTGATAGAGGACAAATTACCAATAAATTCCTTATAGAAAAAACTAAAACTTAACTAAGGACAGAGCTTCACAGAGGAAAATACTCCTTAATTTTTAACAAGATTTTCTTATATTTAGATATTGCAAGTTTCCAGATAAGTCCATTTTGTGCTAGCACTGAAGTACAAGGTTGCCAAATATCCTCTAGCACCAACAGTCCACCAGCAGAGGCATCGGCCCAGTGGTAATAGATGATAAAATATCAAAGTTACTGTGAATTTAGATTCTGCATATTGCTTATTCTACAACTTATGTCTCTTAAGAAATATGTGAAAAAAAACAAATAAAGAAAAAATAACACAAGGATCTAAATGGAAGAGCTAAAATCAGCTAAGGACTGAGCTTCGTTTTTTGTTTTATTTTGGCTTTCTATTTAGATCATATTGGTAACGTGCTCTCTATCAGTTTTTAAACATCTTTGAGTTAATGGTTTTCGAAATGTTTTGATTTTATCTGTACTGATGAGAAATAAGTTGTCGAAATGGCAATATGCAGAAATTAAATTTACAGTAATTTCGGTATTTAGGTATTCGCAAGGAGGAAATACTCCTTAGTTTTAAACAAGATTTTCTTAAATTTAGATATTCCAAATAAAATCGGTTTTTGGACCGGGACTAATGTACTGACTTCTGGGTTGGTGGATTCCAATTTGGAAGAACAGTCCACTAGCAGAGACATCAGTCCAGTGGTGTTAATAAATAACAAAATCAAAGAAATTAACAGTAGCTCTGAATGTAGTCTCTAAATATGGCCATTTTGACACATTATATGTCGCCTCTGCTGGTGGACTGTTAGTCCCCGAGGGTATTCACAAACCCAGTAATCAGTACTTCGGTGCTGAATCGAAAACCGATTTTATTAAAATTTGCAATTTCTAAATTTTACAAAATTTTGTTTAAAACGAAGGAGTATCTCCCTCATGCATAGCTCTGTCCTTAGCTGAATTTTGGCTTTTCTGTTTAGACCCTTTTGGTTATTTTTTTCTCTTATCAGATTTTACACGTTTTTCGGTTAATGGGCTTCCAAATGTTTTGGTTTAATCTGCACTGATGAGACATAAATTGTCGAAATGCGCATATACAGAAAATAAATTAACAGTAACTTCGGTATTTTGTTATTTGATCAAGTAAAAAAATAGAAAATCCATAAACCGAAATATGTGTTACAACTGACAAAAACAATCATGATTAATTGTTGCCAAAAACCTGTTCATATAAATATCCATTTTTATCAAGCAATAACTCGATCACATGATAATTCATCATTATTGACATAATTATCCTTCATCGCTTATATCTCAAAATTATGACTTTGTATTATCATCTAATTCCCTCTCACCTATATCCCTATCACTGATAACCATAGTTCCCTATAAGTCGATATTGGGATTAACATTTTTACATGGTTATCCATATTCACCAGACTGTGACCTGACTTTTAAACTGTAATGACGTTTATTACACAAGTAAGTGCGAACCGAACCGTCAGTCAAAGACCGAACAATCAATGGACAAAGGCAACATCGGAAACACTAAGAAACAAGGACACCACTTGAGTACGGGACAAAAAAGAAAAATGAAGACACACATACAGACGAACAACACGGACCCAATACAAACCATGGGTGAGATCAGGTGAACCGGTAGAGTAAGCATTTCCTGCTTCTTATTAGACACCCGCCGTGTTGAACATGCCAACTCCGGTAGTAAAGTCAAATCCGATAGAGTAAAAACAAACTTTAGTTGAAGAGGGAAAAATTTGTTGTCATCTGGAAAACAGATATTCCGTAACGATCCACAAGATCGTGATGTCGGCCGTTAAACTTCTGTAGTAATGACTTTGAGTTTTTGGTAACGTATCCTTGCTTAAGTAGTCTATTTGTTAGCAACTGGGCTCTATCAAGGAAGTCGCTGTATCGACCACAATCCCTTGAATAGCGAATGAAGTGTGAGATGTAAACTCCATGTGCTGGTACTTTTGGAATGTTGCCACAAAGAAAAGGAAAGTTTACAATTTGAAAAGTGAAGTCATCGCGTTTGTCATACAATCTAGTTTGTAATGTACCTCTGTTGTCAATTTCAAGATGAAGGTCAAGGAACGAGGCCGGTGTGGAAGTATCTGTAGTATCCTTAATTTCAAGCTCTTTTGGATAAATGAGATGAAGAAAATCACCAACGCGAAGGTTGTTTAGTGATGAAATATCATCTATATAACGGAAGCTGAAATTAAACGACTGGGCCATTTTTTTGTCTTTATTTTAAAAAAGCCCTTCAATGAATTCTGTCTCATAAGAATGGAGAAACAGATCGGCTAAAAGAGGTGCACTGTTTGTGCCTATTGGAAATCCGATGGTCTGTTGAAAAACAAATTCTCCAAACTTGGTTTTTTATTGGGTCCGTGTTGTTCATCTTTGTGTGTGTGTATCTTCATTTTTCTTTTCTGTGCCGTACTCAAGTTGTGTCTCTGTTTCTTTTTTGTTTCCGATGATGCCATTGTTCTTGGATAGTTCGTTTTGGATTGACGGTTCAGTTCTCACTTACTTGCCAAATATATTGTCAATCAGACACTCTACCATTTTAATCACTTCTTCTGTCGTGTATTTTTTCTGTGATTCTGAGTCGTATTTCACAAAGTATGCTTGTTCCCTTCGTATGACAATGTACTTATATCTTCGTACGCCGTTCTTACGGGAGAAACATCTATGAATTATGTCTTTCAATAGAGATTTCAGTTGTTCATGAGGAATGGTAGTATAAAGTGTGGAGAAGTCAAAAGTTTTAATGTGGTTACAATGCAAATGATCTTGATTTTAGGATGTGAAGCAGATCTTTCGAGTTTTTTTAATATCCACATTTCATTTACACCACTTCTTGAAAAGTTTGTATCGCAGTATTTAAGGACCCTCTTTTATGGCTGTCAAGATAGAGGTTAAAAGCTTAGAAAGAGGTTTTGTGGAAAATTTTGCAGATGTTGTTTGTATGGGCATTTGTGTAATTTTGGTACCCAGTATAAAGAAGGGAGATCGGTGTCTTCCTTTTTGGTTGAAATCCCAAAGGAAAGCAAAACAGATTTATGGTTCTATAATATCTCCTCCTTAGACAGAGTATTAGCTGTGTAGGTTGAATTACCCTGGGAGTTACCAATGCCTAGTTCTTTCTTTAAATATTCGATGTAATGATTTTTACATATGAAAATGATGTTATTATGGGCCTTATCTGCTGGAACAACAACATATTTGTCATGAATGGAGGACAAGTATCTGGCAACATCGGCATTTTGGAAACAAAATAGGTACCAATTGCAAAAAATGTTAATATAAAATAACTCAGTTTAAATGTCAAAAAAGAAGAAGAAAAAAAAACAATCCGAAACAGTTCCACAAACATTCTTTGACGCTCCAATGATCTGTGTTGGAAAATGTGCTAGGAGTTGATTTCACAAAATAGGTGTTTATCATGGTGAGTCGTAAAAAGGAAGCTTTTCACTACCGTTCAAAAGAGGTCGAGCTGTGTTCCCGAATATTTGTGACAAGTCAGAAAATGTCGTGAAGAAGTCGTGCGCATTATCGAGAACAAGTCGGGAATCGGGGACCTGGTCCAGGTAGTCGTTAAAAGGTCGTGAACGGAGTGGCCTTGACGGAGTTTCAAAATGAATGCAGATTACACCAATTTCTATCCAACATCAACTCAATATCTTCTCGATTTTTTGCCGAATGCTTCCAGATCAATTGGACCAAAACCAAATAATCACTCGAGTAACAAAATTCTTTGTTTTTTTCAATCGAAGATCTACCCGACCATCTCCCGACCTTTTTCTGACCTGTATCAGAATTTTACTCGACCATAAAAGACTTTTTTTAACAAGATGTTATGTCATTTTTTAAAATAGTATTACAAGAGGCTTCCAAATGCTTAATCGCTCACTTTAGCCAAACTCCATTTTCTAATTACGATAAAGTTTCGCTTGCGACTATCTTTGATATAGTGTAAATTTATCGGATACTAGTTTAAGAGGGGACTAGAAAAGAACTTATGCAATCAAGTTTGCTTCAATTAGCAAAGAAGTTCATAACTAAAGATCCTTGAATGGATATCCTAGTAGGGTCAAATGTAAAACTATGCTGTCATCTTGAATTGCATGCAGACTTGATTCGAAGTAAGTAGAGCAAAAGCTAATTTGAATTCCAATACTCTTTTGTTGAAATGAATAACAAAATATCGACGCTACTGTAAATATTGTTTCTACACATGCGCTTTTAGACAACTTGTGTCTCTTCAGTGTAGATAAACCAAAATATTTGGAATACCACCAACCGAAATACGTGTAAAAACTGATAGAGAACAAATAACCAATAAGATCTAAATAGAAGAGCCAAAATTAGCCACGGACAGAGCTATGCAAGCTGAAGATACTGCTTACTTTTAAACATCTTTTTTTAAATTCAGATATTGAAAATTTCCAAATAAAAATCATGTTTCAGGCAAGCAACCAAGTACTGGTTACTGGGTAGGTGAATAGCCTCGGGGAATAACAATCCAACAGCAGAGGCATCGAGTGTTAAATTAATATTTCAAGACATGTAGTTCATGCTTTTGATGCTGAACAAGCAATGATCTTTAATATAAACGAAACATATACATTTGAAAGTAAAGGAATTTCCTGAAGGAAACATTTGTTAACATGAAGAATAAGACAGGAAACATCTACAATGGCCGAAAATTACAATCAAATGCCCCAATATACCAGGGAACAGCGCAAGAAAAACAATGAAAAGAAAACGATAAACGTAGACAATGTAAGGAACTCGGGATACCGGACTTGGTACTGGCACTAGCGAAAGCTAGCAGTAGGGATAAACCAGTTTCTGAGTACCAAAACCTCCCCTTCCTTTATCCCGTTTCCCTACAGTGTAATAAACATACCAATAAAAACCAATACAGGTAGACTACTAACTCCAGGAACACTATCTTTAAAAATAAAAGTACAGGACAAAGCGTAATTTAGAAAGATTGGTCAAAGAGTGCTACCGGGTAGGTTAAGGAACCTAGTCTGCTGGTAAAAACTGTCGCACTTCAATACCAAAGATAACAGTTAACACTTACAATGGCCGGAAATTACAATCACATGCCACAATCTACTAGGGAACTGCACAAGAAAAACAAGAAAAAGACAAAAGATAAACGTAGACAATGATAGGAACTCGGGATAGCCGGACTTGGTACTGGTACTAGCAAGAGCTAGCGGTAGGGTTAAACCGGTTTATGGGTACCTAAATCTCCCTTTTTAACTATCCCGTTCCCAAACTGTATAATAAGCATGCAAATGAAACCCAATACAGGTAGACTACCCTCTTTCAGTTGAATGTCATAAGCCAATGTTATTTGTATTCATTTTGTCATCGTTGCATTTGAATATTCCTTTTTTTTTGGTATTTAGAACAGATACATGTACGTTTCGTCTCATCTTGAAATATTCCGAAGAAGAGCGTGAAAGTTTAGCACTTAAGGATTATCCCAGCCCTTTGTAGCTGTAGACATATGGAATAATCAATGTCAGTTGTCATTGGTCAATGATGCTCCTCCCACTATATCCTTCTTACCATAA
>MJUU01005079.1:140148-152781 GCA_002080025.1 Modiolus philippinarum
ATAAGCGCCAGAACTATATATATATATATATATATAGCTTTGAAGAAACCTATCAAAACAATTTTCAAATGTCTAACGAGATGGTGTCTAAAAAACTTCTTGTTTTAGTTGTAGCATTTATGCTCATAACAGATTCTACATGTAAATCAATTCAGAACGATTCGCTTATCAATGACCTGAGAGAACTCAGGCAAACTGTGATAATCCTGTCTGTGAAAATGCAGAGTTTAAACGACTCACTTCAACGTAAGTTCTTTTTTTTAAATTTGTTATAATTTAAAAAAAAACTGGTTCATTTAAATGATATCATATTGACAAATCAAACTTATTTTTATTCTACCTGTTAACACATAAAAATAATTTCTGTAGTAATCAAGTTATCTCAGATACAGAACACAAGGATATATTTTCAAGCAACAAGATGGTACCTTTAGCATGTCTGTAGTAAGGTAATGATATTGCTGATAATAGCTACGTGTCAGTTCATATAAAATACAAAAGTTGTTTTAAAGGTCAATTAATTAATCGTATTCAGTATTTTCATTCCTAAAACAATTAATAGGAAATACAAGTCGATTTTAAATGCGCAGTATGTACAATTTTGATTAAAATGATTATTCGTTGATAATACTCCTACAGAGAAATCAAAAATATGAATAACATTAAATTTGTTTTCATCAAATTCAACGTCCCAAAATTATATGATGTTTACTTCAAAATCTTTATAACATTCTATTGTTGTAAGATACGATCATATCTTTTTTGGCTCAAACTTGTTTAAAATCCAAAGATGTACGTTTGGCATAAAAGATATTTCCTTGCACCTAGTAAAACTACTCTACCGTAAGACCTTTTTTGAATTTTAGCTTGTACAACTTTAAATCACGCCCATATTCGGTTTACTTTCGGTTGAAGTCGATAAGATTTTGTACGCTTAAGATCATTCCGATTAAAACTGTAAACGACTAATTTAGGAAATCTGAAAAAGAGTGCCATCAAATGGGTAATGAATATTGATATAGACTTTTCTAAAACGCCAGAAGTTGTGATTAGTGGGGTGTAAGAAACATAAAATTTATAAACCGAATTATTTTAGGGGTTAGGATATCTCTCTTCATCAAACGGTGATATATAGATTTTTTCAGCTCACCAGATAGCTGAAGTGTATCTCTCTTAATTATAAAAAAAAACAATAAAATAAAAATATATCTATCTACTTTTTTTAATAAATCATGATAAGGATAGGTATTTGCCAAAAAATTCAAGTCATGGGGTAATAAAGACATATTTTTTTGGCAAACCGCAACGTTCATGATACATCTGATTAATTACAGCGAATATCTCTATCGTCAAAACGCACAGATGACTCCGGGACAAATAGTACGACAAGCGTCTTATTGAAAAGGTATTAGCCAAAAATACCACGGCTTTTAACCAATTATAATGCAGATTACTTATATCAGTTGTTATGACGCTAAAGAGTCATAAAAGTCCATATTGTAAACATATTTCAAATACACTTCAGATATAGAAATCATTGGGACTAAGCAATGTTGGATGGTATTTCATACTCAAAAATCTACAATCAAATATAATTTGGCCATAAATTCACAAAAAGGTTATAAGAAAACGTAGAAAACATTTTGAAACACTTTAAATATGGGAATTATCAATAAAAATCACCACCAGATGATATTTTCAGAAACTGTGTCTTAGTTTATATTGTAATAAAAATATACACTCTGTATGAAACTTAAAATAATTTTGTCAAATGTTCCAAATAATTAATATAATTTTTGTATACTAGTAGAAACCGTTAAAATAAATCAGTGCTGCATGGCATTTTTGATTAATATTTTTCAAAATGCAGCAAATATTCATGTTTCTTGTCGAATTTAACCTGATAAGTCGAAAGTCACAATTGTTACTATATATACTCGCCAAATTTTTACTGGAATTTTACATTCATTTAAAATTGAAATTCAAAGTATAAATAAGATTTTTGATTAATGTTCTATTCTTTTTACCGAGATTTTCCTCTTTTCCGTATTTTGTCTACGGTGAATAATAGAACATAGCATCAACGCAAAAAAAAATAAATAAATAAATAAATAAAACACTAAGAGTGTGAACTAATAAAAAACTGGACAGTCATTAGGCGCCTCTGCTTAACAAGCATGGCCTGATTCATATGTATCATCACACTTAACGTAAAAAGTCCGGTATTATGTCAAATTATGTCAATCCAGTAAAAACTCGGGATCTCTAGATAAATGCCATCGTTATTTGTAATACAGACTCATTGTAGCGATCAGTCGTTAAACTTTTATAAAACTTTTTGAGTGGCAACATTACGATTAAACATAACCCTGGATTAGTAAAGTTTGAGATAAAAATTGCGCTCTCGTATACATTACATGCACGACAATTATATGAAAATCCTATAGTTCAAATTCTATTCTGGTTTGCAATTGTCCACACCCCTTCTTTTCCCCTCTTTCTATATATCATTACTGGATAGGGCAATGAACAATCGTAGATTTTTGTACTGAGCCTTTTTGACACATATATTATAAAAATATGAAGCTGGAAGTACACGACGTAGAAGTCTTTTTTTAATTTTTATTTCCTATTTTGCCTTTTGGCAGATCTCATAGAAGTCTAAGCTATTGCCATACACCGCATCCAAATAGACACACCATTGTTTTTCCTTCGAAAATAATCTGCGACAGTTTATAATGGTGTAGACATCCGTGGAATATTTGTCATATTTATATTTGGATGTTCTATTATTGACGGTTTGACTACCTTAAAATGGCGAATGGTTAATGCACCAATCAACATCAAATGTGGATATTCATTAATGTATTGTAACAAAGAAGTATTCTTTTTCGTTTCGTTGTATTGAAAGTCTCTGATCTAGATAACTGTTCACAATAACAAATTCACAATTACAAAAAGCTGATGCAAATGATATGTCGTTACGGTGTAACAATAAAACATTAAGGCACAACTTGAGCTGATTCTAACTTAAATTGCATTTGTGGTATTTGTTATTACACCAATTAAATTTGTATTTCCTTTCAGATAAGCGTAATCCCGTCATGTTTTATGCCATTATGAAAGACAAATCACTCACCCGTAATATGGACACCACTTTAATTTTTGAAACAATCATTGTCAATGAAGATAGACATTATGATCCATATGATGGTGTATTCGTAGGGCCCGAGAAAGGGGTCTATCTATTTGCATGGACGGTTACTAGCAATGGCGCTTAGTGGATGGTTTCTGAACTGATGGTAGAGGAGAAATTAATTGCATCAGCTGGTGAGTACAATGCTGGTGGTGGTCATTCATCAGGCTCTATGACTGCTCTGTGTAAAATGGATAAAGGGGATCACGCCTGGATAAGGACAACAGGGGTGTCAAGTGAACATACAATTTACAGTGCGAACGATTACATGTTGTATCAACAGACAGCTTTCCTGGGAATTCTGATACAAAACAATTAGCATAAAACTACAATAACTTCTCATTTTTTTATATTTTATTTCTGAAAACTTTATTGCTTATAAACTTTTATGATATGTATAGAACATGCAGAACACCAGTAAATAAATCATACATATAAGATAGCAACATAACAATGACAATTTAATTCTTATGTCGTAAATTTCCAAATGCACATTTTAGATACTATATACTGTCTCACTTTCGCACATGATCCATCAATAAAGTGGCCTGACTTGACCTTAGTTAGAACACATATAATAATATTTCTACTATGACGTGTAATATATGCATACTTTGAATAATCACCTTGAATTAAATGTTTCAGTGAAATATATAAAATTATGACATACCACCATCTGTAGCTATAGCAGAAAACGTGTCCGGAGCTATGTTTCAAGAGTTAAATAATAGATACCGAACATTGTTAATAGATTTTATCATATTTTATAGTTGTCATTGTTTTATTAGATGTTTTTATATAAATGCAAATATAGTACAAACCGATTCAATTAGCTTTAACAAAAATGAAAATTTAAATAAAAAGACCTCTTTCTTTATAGTAAAATCAATAATGATTAAAACATATCTAAAGGTAGACTGTTAGCTTGAAGTTTATTATCTTAAAAGAAATGATACAATTTGTTGCGATACACAAGCGAGTTAATCCTTATTTTTCCAAGAACCAACAAAGATCAGAGCTAAAAATAAGGGAGATAGTCAGTAGTTTTCTAAGAACCAACACAGATTAGAGCTACAAATAAGGGCTATCTTTCCTAGTTTTCGAGGAACCAGCTTATGACACAGCTGACACAAGGATTTACATCTTAGTTTTGAAATAAGGTTACAATTACAGGTTTGCAAATGGGATATAATTGAAAAGAACCAGCTCCATGCACAGCTTTACATAAGACAGATACGCCTTTGTTACCACAGAATTATAGACAAGGGAGATATTCCTTAGTCTTCGATGAGCTAGCTACGGACAGCGGTATCCACAAAGGAGATAATACGTACTTTCTACATAAATAAGATACCAAAGTTGCTGTTAATTTAGTTTCTGCATATGGCCATTTCTACATCCTATGTCCTTTCAGTGCAAATCAAAACAATTGGAAGACCATAAAGTGACATTTGTAAATATGATAGAGAACAAATGACATAAAAAGTCTAAATAAAAATTAGCTAAGGACAGAGCTATGCACGAGGGAGATAAAAAATACTATGATATGTAGTATATAGAACATTTCACAACTCATTCGCTATTGCCGTGATTGTAGTTTATACAGCGATTTTGTCAACAGAGCGAAATTACTGTCTAAAAAACTTATACATCAGCGGTATGTTTCGCCCTTTTGTTCCTTCGGTATTCTACTGCCGTTGTTTCACTGTTGCAATTGTCACTACAGAGGTTTTACGGTCGTCACCACGATTTGACAGACCATTACAATGTTTCTGTTTCACAAATGAGAACAGATATCTTTGGGTAGATCAAGAGTTTGTTACCGCACTGACTAACACCGACTGTGACAAAACTGGACTTTTCACTGGCAGTGTGACGGGTGCCACGCGTGGAGCAGATCATGCTTACCCTTCCGGAGCACCTGATGATACCTCAGTTTTTATAGGGTCCACACTGCTATTGCTTTAGTTTTGTGGCGTTCTTGGTAATTTGTGTTTATTTGTTTTGTCTTTGTCACACTGTCTTAATTCGTGTTGTTGTGAATTGCCGTGATTTTGGATTTATGATTTTAGAATTTCCCCTTTCTTCGTTCGTGCTTCGGTATTCGTTTGCAGATATATAGAAATGAGACAATTAATAAAAATAAACCAAGAAATGGAACAATATGCTTGCTAGAATCTAGGGGCCACAAAAGCGGTAGATAATGCTTATTTGACAATACGTGCAGAAATATTAGTTTGACGTTTTCTGTTGATAAACACTACCTTACAACGGCAATCGACCTAAATGTTACAGATTTCATAAACTGATGAACAAACATTTAAGAGGTTTTATAAAAGATATGAACATTTACATTATTATTTACATTATCCATTACAACCAATTTTATATTCGATTTCAACAAAACAATCGGCAGGAGTTCCCGTTATTACCTAAGTAATACCTATAGCTATAATAAATGTAAATTTATAAACAATAAATACGATTTTCTCAAAATAAAATTTTGTATGGTTTCCATAGCAACGGTAGTTTATTTTGAAATTTCCGTTAATGTAGAACTTTATGTTTATTAATCGAATGGTATACGGATTTTCCTCACTGGTCTCTTCCCTTGATCGATTCGGACTTTTGTTGTCACTTTTATTTACATCACAAACAACATACCTATGAAGTTTGAGGGAACTATTGATAATAGTTTCTAATAGACGATGAAAACATTCAAAATGCCACTTGCCACGCGTCCAGCAGATCCTGCTCACCTATCGAAGCAACTGATGATACATAAATTTTTGTTGGGATCCACACTGCTAGTGCTTTAGTTTTGTGGCGTTCTTGTTATTTTTTGTCTATTTGTTTTGTCTTTGCCTTGCTCTCTTAATTCGCGTTTGATGTAGATTGCCTTGATTTTGGATTTCTGAATTTCCATTTCATCATGTTTGCGTCGGTATTCGTTCGCGATGTATTTCACATATTTTTACTTTCGGACGACCCGCACCCCTTGTTGACACCCAAAAAGTACTCTTAATGCACCCCTTTGAAAATTGTTTTGATGATTGCACATCTAAATATATGCGGCTAATATTCTATAAAGTTTGTAATTAAAGCCTAATGGTCTTTTAGATCTGCTTTGGACAAATTCATCTGGACGAGAAGACAAAAAGATGAAAGAATAACAAGTTATAACTGTGTTCGCAGTGAAGCACAAAAGTCATCCAAACGAACTCCCATACCGGATTTCTGAGCATAATAAAACCCTTTTCAAAAAAGAAATTAAAAAAAAATACAGACATTCCCCTTATAATGAAGGGAATACACATTGCTGTAATTAAAACATAATAAACAACATAACAACATAAAGTAAGTGAGAACAGTCAATCCAAAACGAATAATCCAAGGACAATGGCAACATCGGGAACAACAAAGAAAGAGAGACACAACAGGAGTACGGCGCAGAAAAGAAAAATGAAGACACATTCACACAAAGATAAACAACACGGACCAAATAAAAACCATGGGTGAGATCAGCTGCACCGATGGGGTAAGCATCTCCTGCTTCTTATAACAGAACTAGTCAAATACGGTAGTAAGGTCAAATCCGGTAGAGCAAATAAATATTAAGCTTTTAAAGGGAAAGATCGGTTGTCATCTGGGAAACAGATATCCCATAGCGGTCTACAAGATGGTGATGTGGACCAAAAAACGTCTGTAAAATGACTTCAAGTTTTGGGTAACATACCCTTGTTTAAGTAGCAACCGAACTCTATCAAGGAAGTCACTGTATCTACCACAGGCTCTTAAATAGCGAATGAGCTGGGTGATGTAAACTGTGTATGCCGGCGCTTTTGGGATGTTGCTACAAAGAAAAGTGAAGTTGACTTCTGGAAAAGTGAAGTAATCGCGTTTGTCGTAGAGCTTATTTTGACGTCTATCTCTGTTGTCAATTTCGAGATGAAGGTTAAGGAATGATGCCTATGTGGAAGCGTCTTTAGTATCCTTAATTTCGAGCTCTTTTTGATAACAGGATTTTCTCAAAATTTTAATATTTTTGTATCAGAAATCTATTTGAGTCAAAATTTGAACAGGGGTTCCCCTTATTCCTGTTATAAAAAACATATCAACAGAGTACTACTTTCTCAAGATTTCCATTTTTCCATAGGGTTAACATTAACGACTCCATCCCTTTTTGATGACCCAAATGTACCATTACTAGAACCGCCATTGGTGTTTTTTTTAAACAAATATAGATATATGGGACCAAAGTTATGGCAAACAAATGCGCTCCTGTCCATTACATTTAGTTTTAGACTAACTTTCCAAAAACAATTTGAGCAGGGGTTCACCTTATAACATATGTAATATATACTGATGTAATCAAAACGTGTTTTTCAAAATATAAAGTTCCTGGTGTTGTTTCCAGGGCAACAAAATTCTCTCCTGTCTATTACACCCAATTTCAGACCCCCTTCCTAAAAATATTTGAGCAAGGGTTCCCCTTAAAACTATATAATACATATTGCTCTCATCAAAATACCATTACAAATAAAACGTCTATTTTCTCAAAATTTCCATTTTTTTTTTTTTGCATTTATCTAATTTCAGACCCCTTCAAAATTTTTTTTGGAAGAGATTCCACTTAAAACCTATTCAATGCATACTACAATTGTCAAACAAATCTATTTTCTCAAAATTTCCGTTTTTGGTATGGTTTCCATGACAACAGTAGTTATTTTGAAATTTCCAATGCTTGGGAACCCTTTTTTACATGACACACATATTTTTATGAAATTTTATGGAGCTAGTGTTAATAGTTTTTCGACATAGTAAAAAAGATTGTGAAAAACATTCAAAATTTCATTTTCCTGTTAGGTTAAGGTGTCTCAGTGGTATTATTCTGCTATTTTTGTCTAAATCGTTTAGGTTCTATTCATTAAGACATTTAACTAAATGGTTACACAATGCACTCAGCCAATTTCAGACCCTCTTCCAAAAAACAAAAACAAAAATTGTGAGCAGGGTTTCCCCTTGTAACCTTTGCAGTACACTATGTGTTATTCAGGGTTCAGACGGGGTATATAGCGTGACATACCCTGGATGTTTAGTTATATTTCCTGAATCTCACCCATGGTTTTATATTGGGTCCGTGTTGTTCATCTTTGTGTGTGAGTGTCTTCATTTTTCTTTTCTGTGCTGTACCCATGTTGTGTCTTTGTTTTTTTTCTGCCTTTTTTGTTTCTGGTGTTGCCATTGTCCTTGGATTGTTCGCTTTTAGATTGACGGTTCGGTTCTCACTTACTTTACCTTTATATTCCGATGAACAGTCCTGGTGAAATGAAATCTGCGAAAAATGTTACATTTATCAATGTCATCATGTTGTTTTCATGTTATGACGTTGTCAATTTACATGACAACTTATATTACCTGTCAGTTTTTCGAATATATGTTGACATTCAAGGAACGTCATCCAATCAAAAGCAGGCTTACATCTGTAAATCGGAATAAATATGTAAGACTCAAATCTGTGTCCTGTCGCAAATCTATGTCCTTTCGCTAATCTGTGTCCAATACTCACGTCACAATACACAAGTTTCAAAAGTATATCCTATTACGTCACCATACGCAAATCTGTGTCCGTTTGGAAAACCTCAAGTCTATGTCCTTTTTAAAATGTCTTCGGGGAAGTACTTTAAAAGAAAATTTGAAGAAACTTTTAGGCATTAAACTGTTTTGTCAATTATCCATTTTACGGTATCACATTTTCGTTTAAAAGCAATATTTCAAAAGGAACAAATTAATGCACTGAAATAATTTGTTAAAGAATTTCGAAGAAAACCACTAGAGAAATAACTATTTCTCTTATTTTAACGGTGATCAACAATTCTTTTCCTTTTTGAGTTATATGTAAACAATAATCTATATATTTTTTTCAGTTATCACCACTGGAAACTATGTGAAAACCATGTGAAATTTCACAGGGCAGTGAATACACCGTTACTTTTTTTCAATTTTTGGAAATCAATTTCCCATGGATGTTCCGGAACCCATACAAATGCAATGAAAAAAAATACATCGCATTCATCCCGCGAGTTGGTTTCTGAAAACTCGAATTACATTGTAGCTTTTGTCACGTTATTATACAAAAACCCAAACTATCAATGAATATCAAAAGATATGAGTAACATATAGAAATAAATTTATATGAATACCCTCTAACTCAAAAATTATGTGTACTATTAAACTATAGGAAACATAAAACTTCATAAATTAAATATCAAAATCTAACATATTCTAATAGTTAGCGGATGGGCTTACGAATCTAGAGGTTGCCAGCTTGAATCTAGTTGCTACTTGTTTTTGGATTAATTGGTGTTACCTGCTTCCCCAACCCCCTGTCCTCATGAAAGTGCCATGATTTTGTTATAAATATATGATGGTAAAAACAAATTAAGATAATTTCTCGGGAAAGTTGGATGACAAATTACTGTATTTTCACGACATTTTACAATTTGAAATTCCATTGGTAATTGAAAAAAATCCATTGAAAACAGCCCATAAATCGCAATATTTTTACAAGGTCTTCATTGGTTAATCTTACAGAGTGCACTCCTGTAATATTTCTGTATACATATATAATCCTTCGATTTTCAAATCAGTTTTATCTTACATTGAAATACAGTTTTGTTTCAAGACCTTTCAATACAGAAAATAACATAACATTACGCAATAGGAAACTCTAAAACTTTTGCGGATATATTTTACGCCGATATGATTCAAACGCTGACGAAAAATGACACAGAGCAGGACATGCTTACCCTTCCGGAGCACCTGATGTCACTCTTATTTATTGAGAGTTCATACTGTTAGTGCTTTAGTTTTTTGTGTTGTATATGTAATGTTTGTGTGTTTTGTGGGCAGGTGGTGTCTTTGGTCTTCCGTCTTTTAGTGTTCTTGCTTTTGCCTTATCTCTGGACTTTGATTTGTGTAATTTTGTGCTTTGTTCCTTCGGTATTCTACTGCCGTTATTATGAATATGTTTTTGAAAAGGACACAGATTTGTGGAGTGACAGGACACAGATTAGCTGGGAAAAGGGACATGCATAGATTTGTGATATCAGTGACGTCAAATTTGGACACAGATTAGCTGAAGGACGCAGATTAGCGACAGAACACAGATTTGAGTCTTACATATAAATATACATATATTGGATGTGGTTTGTTTCCATTGATTTATTCACTTTTTTCACCTTTTTGGGGCCATTTAGGGCTTTTAAAGGATTTCCTTTGTTTTGGTTCTAGTGCTGCTGATGAGGAATTAATTTCCAAAATTGCCATACAGCTCATTAAAATTATTGCAGTTGGAGTAAACATATGTGTTATGGTCTCATGTTCATTTACTCCATAGTTTAATACAGGAGTTTGTCTTTTATTGCAGTGTGGAGTTGGTAAAACAATTCCCTTTCTTACATATGGTAGTAGTATAACACGGCACCCTAGACCACTTTTGGCGAGGAGCCCCATAGTGCATTCTTTGTAAAATATTTTCATTTTCCCCTAATTTTCCCTAAAATATGCAAATTAGTTCAGGAGGGAATTTTTGTGCCAATATAGAGGGCGCTGCAATCGTTATTGACGAGGTGCTAAGTGTATCATTGACCTTTGGCCTGGTCCGTAGGTCTCGCCCTGCTTTTATCCAAGGCCCTTTCATAGGTTTCTCCTTCTACTTTAGTCTCTCCTTCGGCTTTGCCCACTATCTGCCCAAAGTGGTATGGTTTGTGAAGCTTAGGCCTCATCGTGTCTTAGGTGTTGTCACTTATTATGCCTACTGGTCTCGTCTTTATCCCAGCTTTGGCCTCGCTTTTACCCTAACCCTAATCTATTTTTTACTACACCTTAATCACTATCTCCAGTGACTGAACCTTTTTGTTATATTGCTGACCTTTGACCTTTGGCCTCGTCTTGAGTGCCTCGCCTTTGACTTCACTAGTCCATAGTGTTGTCACTGGCCTCGCCCACAACTATCCAAGGTACTTTCTTTGGTCTCGCCTTCTACTTTACTTTCTACTTTGGTCTCGCCCTACAACTATCCAAGGTACTTTTCTATGTCTCGCCTTTTACTTTAGCTTCTACTTTGGCTTTGCCTACTGGTCTCGTCTTTATCCTAACCCTAACCCTAACTTTTCTGTTGTTAGATCAGTAATGTTGTATTTGTTCTGACCCTAACCATTCTTTTTGCAGTTTTTTTCTATATCTCCATAGTTACTTTCTATTTTTTTCCATTTTATTGGAGTTATCTCCCTTTTATCTCTAATCTCAGTTGCTATGACATCTTTTTTTTTTCTATGTTTGTTTATTTTTGTTGATGTTTTGATCTATTTTTTATGTTACTCTAACCTAAGTTGCTATGGCAACTTTTATTTTCTTTGTTTGTTTTTCTTTTCTTTTCTTTGTTAGATTTTCTACACGTATCTCATTAGGCAGTGAAATAAACAAGATATTAACAGATATACATTTTATTTTCTCCGTCAAATAGGCAAACACGGGTCGGAGAACATCCACATGTTTCCTTTACAATTTAAAATCCATAAGGTAATGTACAGTAATCAGTCATGATGACTCTTTTGTCAAACACTAATCTGTAATCTTTTTTCTGGTTGACGGTAAGTAGTTTGAAATTGTCTCTAATGATTTTGAAGTCATCTTTCACAGTTTTTACATTGTCTTTTCCGTTGGTGATCATATCCTTTATCGTGTCAAAATTGATGAGTTGACTGTTTTTGAAGTCCAGTGTCAATCCTTTTACTTTACATACGGTTGTGATTTCATTTTGACATGTTACTTTATATCCATAATTTTTGGGTCCACCAGTTACAAACTCGGAAATTGGGTTTCCGGCTACTTCATCCGTCAAGTCTCCTAAATAATCTCCTAGTTCTGGTTTCCATTCCCCAGGTTTAGAGGAAAACACGATGGAATCTGTGTCGGTGTATAAGGCACGATCGTTCAGTTTCTCCAAATAGCTGTACAATTTCAGTCGAGCATGAGCAGTAGTATATGCTGCAATGACCACGTTGGTTCGTCCAGTTTCATCTTTGAATCGGTATCTAATACTAGCCATGGTTTCACCCATGAAACTAATACCCATGAGTTCGATTTTATCACTATTCAAGATATCCATGTATTTTTTCAATTCGGTGCAATATTCCATTTTAAGCATGTTGGATCTTTGTCCAAATTTTCCCCAGAAACTATTCAACATGAGTTTTGCCAAGGCTCTCAATCCGGGATTTTTCTGTATCTTCTCGTATGTGAGGTGAATTCCTTCTCTCTCGTAGTATTCTCTTATGTATTTCCATTTGTCGTCTTCAGTTAGGCACCAGTCGGGCCAACCACTGTCCTCTTGTTTCATTTTTACGAATGTGTTGATATATTCTGTAAAGAGT
>MJUU01005080.1:0-12681 GCA_002080025.1 Modiolus philippinarum
GTTTGAAAGTTTTGTCAATTAGTGACGGAGAAAAAATTCTGATTTCGTTTGCAGGATCATGTCAAATTAAAGAGAATACAGCAAGTCTCATAATCTCCGGTCTACAACGGGGTTGCAAATTTGCATACCAGTCTACAATGGGGTTACAAATTTGCGTAAAAGTGGTCTACGAAGGGGTCGGGGTTCAGGACCTGTATCAGAACCCCCGCCAATTTTTTTTCCAGTACCCCCTGGGCCTTGCCCCTACCGACAAATTGAAAAGGCCCTGGAAGGTTGCATTTGTAGAACATTCAACTACCGTTTTTTCTTATATAATTTCTCCGTTGCGGTGAGCTGAAACCACAAAAACGTGGTCCATGACGATGTTTTTTTAATATATTACAAGTGTGGACCCAAATTGATGTCTCGCCTGTCCCTACTTGATCTCAAAAATGATGTGAAAACTTAAACTGACTTAATTGGAAAACTGAACATGTTCACTACACTGTAAAATTAGTATAACTGACAAAAGCAAAATAACAGACTGTAATGTATCACACAAAACCGAAATGCCCAATATCAGTCACCTATCACTCATACATATATATATATATACTGAAAGACTAAACATATTCAATAGACCGTGGAAATAAGGTCAAGTCTAAAGCCAAATAGAAGTTCCATCTAAGACAAACCCACATACCAAGTATCATTGACACATCACTAATATAGTTACTGAGAAAATGACCTAATCACAAAAACTTAACATGCTCACGAGACTGTGAAACTGAGATCAAAGAAAAAGCCATGACAGACTTTCATGTACAACTTAAGACCAACCTACATACCATATGTCATTGATCTTCCACTTATAGTTACTGAGAAATTAATCTAAGCACAAAAAAATTATCATGTTCACAGGACAGTGAAATTGTAGTCACAGACAAAAGCCATACAGCACTCTGCCATGTACCACCCAAGACCAACATAAATACCAAATGTCAAGGACCGACCATTATAGTTACTGAGAAAATGACCTAATAACAAAAACTTAACATGAAAGTATTACCCATCGCTGCTGACGTCATACGTTGTATGGATATGTCTCGCTTTCCACGCCTTTCGTCACGGGCAAGACAAAAAACAGCAATTTACCCCTATGTTCTTTTTTTTAGCAACAACACTTATGTTTTTTGGTATTCTGACTAATCGAACACAATTTTGAAATTGCATGATGCTTCAGGCCAAGTTTTGTTACAATTGGCTCAGCAGTTTCAGAGGAGATGACTTTTGAAATTGTTGACAGACTACAGACGCAAAGTATGCAAAAGCTGTCATGGAGTGTTAGGCTGGCTAGGTGAGCAAAAAACTTGGGTTTGGTTGTTGGATCGAGATTGCTTGGTCTATGCCTAGACTCCCAAGGCCATGTTGACTTCACTAAGTATCTTACAAATGTAATGCCAAAATCTGTACAATAATGCACTGTAGTTGGGTTCCTGCCATAGACTGTATAAATAGGCAGTTTCAATGTTATTTATATAGATATACAATTTTTTGTATAGTATGGCAGTTTATATAAACACTGCCAATCTGCCATCGACAAAAAACTTCATCATTTTACATTAATATAAATTGATAACATGATTTTTTTTTTGCTAATATTTAGACTTTTTATGTCGGTTTGGCCTTGTGAGTTTCGTCCTCTTTTTGAAAACTGAAAATGCTCATATGCAATGGGACTCATCAGTAGGCAGTGCATATGAATTGTTTCATGAATTTGAAAGATTAAGTGGTCTGAAAAGTAGTTGGGAATGTGAACATGGTGAATGGAATTATAAATGGTAACTGGAAAGTATAAATACATAAAAGTAAAACGATATGAGGTAATATTTGATAAATTGTTAACAACAGATGTACTTGGGTATATCAGTTTGCTTAATACTGTAATCAAAGTTATTTTTGCAAATACTTTATTTCACGTTTTGTGCCTGATGGTCATCTTCGCAGTGATCAATTTTTTGCAATTTCCTATTTCTGCTGATGCATTTGCATAACGATTTATTTTTGTTATATCTTCTTGCCCTTAAAGATTGCAAAAATACATTGCTTGCAAAAATTAGTTGGTTTACCTAGAGAAATATATCCACGCGAGATTATCCCAGAATGTGATGTTTTGCTGGCGTTTGGTACCCTAATTTTGCATTCAAAACAGCAATCAGAAAAATTATTGTGTGAAATTATCTCCCTTCATACTACTAATGAATCAGCAGTTAAAACTATCCCTGAAGATGAAAATTGGCAATTTGGTATTTTTTTTTTATTATATTTTTGCATTCAACTACAAAACATATATCAATAAGGTAATACACATAATTATTCAAATTTGTACACTATAACATGCATAATATTTCATGTAGTATATTTCCTACCTTAATATATTGATTTTTTTTTTAAATATATTGATTTTTTTTTTATATTAGTAAGGGGTGAAAAATACACGAAAACATGCATGATATTTCAATTATTTCATTGGTATAATTTTTTTTATTAAAAAAGCAACGAAAAAAAAAAAGTATATCTCTCAATACTGTTGAGCTCATCGAAAGTATTTCTGTATTCCATAATTTTATCTTTTATAAGATATAAAAATTCTAAAATTTCAAGTCGCCTTTTCAGAAAATTCAGAAAATTTGCAAGATTAATGTTGCCAGACTTTGAAGCCAAATTCGTATAATTTATATAATATTTCCCAAGTAAAATACAATAATTCAGTGCAATGTTTGTTTTCTCCAAGTAACCAAAGATGATGCTATCGAGTGATAATTGTATTCTGTCATTAAAATTTTCTGACCACCATAAGCTAAAGTTCAACCAAAAAAGTGCAATAATTTTACAATAATAATATTTATGTTCTAAAGTTTCAATCATATTACAACAGTCACATTTGTTAGATTCTATATATCCATACTTATGTATCAGATAGTTATGATAAACTATTCTATTTAATATCTTGTATTGAAGGGCTTGTAACCGACTTTCAATGACACATGTATATGGGAGCATATAAATCGTTTCCCACTTATTTTTACTTATTTCTATATTAAAAATTTCATCCCATTTTTCATGTGATTTTGGTATAACAATATTGCTTTTTAGAAATACATCACGAACATTGGGAGATGTCATTTTACTAAGGGGGAGTAGTTTTCCATCCCAATTGAAAACAATTTTAAAAGACGAACTATCAATGTAAAAATTTTTGTTGATAAGCATATCTTTCCAAGATTTTGGTATTGCGGAAATGATAGTTAGCATATCTAAAAAACTAATCTTTAAATCAAATTTTCTATTCAATTCTAAATATGACAGGAATCGTCCACTTTCATCAACGATATCATTAATAAATTTTATACCTTTTTGATACCAAGATCGAAAAAAGATGCTTTTTTTATTAACTTTAATGAAGGGGTTGAACCAAATAAATTCTTTTCTCACTAAAAAAGTATCTGTTGGTGTAAATAAGGATTTAAAAGATTTCCATGCCGCTAGTACTTGACAGTAGAATAAAGGAATGTTTAAATTTAAACATTCTAGATCGCATCGGCTGAAAAATATATCGGCTAAATTTAATTGAATAAATAATGATTTGACTACCTCCTTCCACCTTGCTTCGTCTTCTGAAAGATATGACGTGTCAGTATCCCAAATGAAAGTGGACATTTTCAGCTAGAGTCACGTCTTCCCGGATTTGACTACCGACTTTGACATTTTCCCGGATTGAATCACTCACAGTGTGACGGGTGCTGTTAACAGAGCAGGACATGCTTACCCTTCCGGAGCACCTGATGTCACTCTCAGTTTCACTGGAGTTCACACTGTGAGTGCCTTTGTTCTGAATGTTGTGGTTTCTGGTTCTGTGCTTTGTGTCTGTCTGGCGTCATTGTTTTTGTGTCTAACGTCATTGTTTTCTGTGTTCTCGTTTTTGCCCTGTCTTTGGACTTCGATTTTTGTGAATGTCACCCCTTTGTTCCTTCGGTATTCTACTGCCGCTGACATAAATTGCTTTATCCACATAATTCTCAGTGCAATGAGTTGTTGCTCAAAATTTGGCGCCTTCAAACCTCCATCTTTAATGTTTGCCTGGATGACATCAAATTTAATTTTTGAAGGACCACTTGGCCATATGAATTTTTTAACGCACTCGTGAATTTTTGAAATATATGATGGGGGAACATATTCTGAAGATATAACATAAATGAGTTTTGATATAGCTAAAGATTTAAGAATTACAACCTTTCCTATCAATGATAGCTGTCTCGGCAGCCACATTCGCAGGACGTTTTGCATATGCTCTATACATTTATCTAAATTATAAGTATCGTTAGAATTTAAAACATTAAATTTTAATCCTAAAGTAGAAAAGGAGGTAACCCATCTTATGGGTAAAGAACCACTTTTGTTATATTTGTCTTTTCCAATCCATACGGCTTCCGTTTTTGAAAAATTGACTTTAAGCCCTGAACAATATTCAAAGTCTTTAAAAGTATCTAAAGCTTTCCTAGCGGCGTTTTCATCCTTAAAAAAACAGGTGGTATCATCTGCCAATTGAGAAATCTTGACTTCAACATCTCCAATCTTAATACCATTGATCTCTGGATTATTTCTTATATTGATGGCTAATAATTCAGATGCCAAGATAAAAAGAAAAGGTGATAAAGGACAACCTTGACGTACGCCTCTCTCTATGTCAAAACTATCGGAACTATACCCGTTATTTACTACACAACTTGAAATATTAGTGTATAAAACTCTTACCCATTTTCTAAACACATCACCAAAATTAAATGTTTCTAACGCTTTTTGGATGAAAGACCACTCTATTGTGTCAAACGCCTTTTCAAAATCAACTAACAGTATAAGCCCCGGATGATTCCTCCAGTTTGTATAAAAAATAACTTCCGAAATTAATCGTAAATTATCACCAATATATCTATTTGTGACGTATCCCGTTTGGTCTGAACAAAAAATCTTTGAAAGATGGGGTTTCATCCTTTCAGCTATAACTTTAGCTATAAGTTTGTAATCTAGATTTAACAAAGAGAGAGGGCGCCAATTGAAGAGAACGGTTCGATCTTTATCTTTTTTGGGAATGAGGGCCAAAATTCCACATCTTTGATCAACTGAGAGTGTTTCTGATATAAAGGAGTATTGGTAACTTTCAAGCAGAAAAACTTTAATTTCATTCCAAAAGAATTTGTAAAATTCAGCAGTTAGACGATCTGTACCGGGACTTTTATTATTTTTAAATGTTTTTAAAGCTTTCAGACATTCTGATTCAGTAATATTAGAGTCATAATTGTGTTGCGCTTCATCAGAAATTTTAGGTATAACATCGCTATCGAAAAAATTGGTCACTCCAGTATAATCCTCAACATTCTTTGAAGTGTATAGCTTAGAGTAAAATTTTTTCTCTTCATATAAAATTCCGGCTGAAGAGGTAATATCTTCATCATTTACACACAACTTTGTAATACATTTGGATTTGCAATTACGTTTTTCTAAAGATAGGAAATACTTCGATTGTTTTTCATATCCATCACAATGCTCTGCATGTGACCTTATAATTGATCCCCTTGTCCGTCTATCAAGTATATGTTCTAACTCTTCCTTGACAGAGTCTATTTCAGCCGAAATAGAATTAATATCAGTGTCCCTATATGCAGAAGACAATTTAATTTCCAATTTTTTTTTGTTTTTTTCACCAGATTTTCTTCATTCTCTCGTATTTTTCTATTTTTATTTTTTGCAAACTTAATAGTAGCCCCTCTAATTTCACACTTAATTGTGTCCCATTTTAAATTTTTGTCGTTAAGAGTGTCATATTTATTCACGCACTCTGCTAATGTTTTCTTTACAATATCCACGTAGTCTTTGTCAGTCAGTAAGTCAGCGTTAAATTTCCAAAAAACCAGGACCCCTTGAGTTAAACTCGTTTCCTAAAAGTTTTAAAACAATTTTAAAAGCAATTTGGTATTGTAAACCATAGACAAACTTTAAACTGAGTCACTCGTGCATGAAATTTAGGTCAAGATGACATAACTTTTATCATTGACCTTGTGACCATCTAAGGTCCATTAGCTTTATAAAATATTATACCTAGTTCTAGTATCTTAGATCTGTATGCAAACTTAATCAAGAGTCACTCATGCCTGAAAGTAAGATCAAAGTGAACTTAATTTATCAGGAATTTTGTGACTATCAGATACACATTCACTGTCAAATGATTATTCTACTACCTGCTCTGGTATATCAGATCTGGACCTAGACAACAACTGTAACCTGTATCACTCATACATGAAATAAAGTTCAGTGACCCAAATTTTATCAAGACCCTCATGACTATGTAGAATCACAGATATCAGTGGAGGATCCAAGGGGAAAGGGGCACGCCCCTTAGGTTGGAAAATATTTAAAATTCCTAGGGGTTTAAAAAAAGGGGTTTTGGGCCCCTCTTAAGAAAAAAACTGATGGGTGTTCCATGGAACACTTGTGTCGCCTGCACTACAAAAGAGCCATTTTTGGCCCAGTGAACCTCTAGAATCTGTTAAATTAAAATTTTAAGTTCAAGGAGCATGTATAGATTAGGAGAAAAACAAATCCTACAAATTTGTTTAGAATATAAATTCTATTTTTGAAGGACTTATTCAGGTTAACAAAGCAAATTTACAAATGCGCTTTTTTGGCTCAGTAAACCTCTAAAATCTGCAAAATTAAAATTTTAAGTATCAGGTGCGCAAATATATCAGGTGAACAAAATATAACGAAAGTTTGGTGCACAAATATATCAGGAGAACAACATATAATGAAAGTTTGGTTGGAATAGGACTTACAGCTTTGAACGAGTTCAATATTAACAAACTGAATTAATAAATGAGCTATTTTGGCTCTGTGAACCTCTAAAATCTATAAAATCATACTTTTACGTATCTGATGCAACAACAAAATCAGATGAACAACATATCCTGCAAGTTTGGTTGGAAACTGACTTGCAGTTATGATGGAGTTGTGGATTAACAAACCAAATTATCAAATGAGCTGTTTGGGCTCTGTTAACCTCTAAAATCTGTTAAACCAAATTTCTAAGTATCAGGTGCACAACTACACCAGGTTAACGACCTTTGCTGAAAGTTTGGTTGGAATCGGACCAGCAGTTTTGAAGGAGTTGGGGATACAAAAACCAAATTAACAAATGAGCTTTTTTGGCTCCATGAACCTCTAAAATCTGTAAAAACAAAATTCTAAGTATCAGATACACAACTACACCCCTTGAATGGCATATCCTGAAAGTTTGGTTGGAATATGACCAGCAGTTTTGAAGAAGTTGCAGATACAAAATCCAAATCAACAAATGAGTTATTTTGGCTCTGTGAACTTCTAAATTCTGCAAAAACAAAATTCAAAGTATAAGATACACAACTACACCCCTTGAATGGCATATCCTGAAAGTTTGGTTGGAATCTGACCAGCAGTTTTGAAGGAGTTGCGGATATAAAAACAAAATTCACAAATGAGCTAGTTTGGCTCCGTGAACCTCTAAATTCTGTAAAAACAAAATTCTAAGTATCAGATGCACAACTACACCAGGTGAATGACATATCCTGAAAGTTTTGTTGGAATCGGACCAGCAGTTTTGAAGGAGTTGCGGATACAAAAAGCGACAGACGACGCAGGACGACGACGTAAGACGAAGGAAAGTGGTTCTTATGTCTTCTCTGCTTACAGCAGGCGACACAATAATTAAGGAAGTGACCATCAAAGACTCAATGATAAAATATTATTTTATTCCTTTATTTTTTTCATGGGAGTTCAGAATATGAGTGCCTTAATTCTTAATGTTGTCTTTGTATTTACATGCTTTGTAGCTGTTTCGCATCCTTGTAAATGTCTTTTGTTTTTCTCTGTTGCCGTTTTTTTGCAATGTCTTTGGACTTCGATTTTCGTGGTCATCGCCTCCCTTGTGTCTCTGGTATTCTACTGCCATTGTTCCTCTAGTATCTCAGATCTTGAAAAACTTAAAAGTGAGTAATTCGTGTATGAAATATAGGTCAAGGTAACCCAATTTTTATGCCAACTTCAAGAACTTTAAAGTTCTAAGCATCTGTAGACAAAGCTCATTCATCTATGACTTGTACTTCAAATTTACTTTAAAAACAGACAGATGGGCAGGGGATAAAAATGTAATCTTTTCTATAAGCGCTCCAGTCAAGCAGACGTAGAAAATTTGTTTTCCACTTACGAAAATTCAGATCTTAGTTAGCCAAGGGTTGCGATCTGCTCCTCTTAGAGAGGAGTGTATTGAAACTCTTGGCTATCGAGGATTTGAATACCTAGAAGTGAAAATGAACAATATTTTTTCGACACCAGCTTGACTTAATGAGACCTTGCTTGAGAGCTCACATTAGGAAAACATGTGGGGAAAATCCAGAAGAGCTAATATACATGTACTAATTGCCCCCAATGGTGTCTCACTTAGGGAGACATGTGATCTACTGCAAGGCTACATTGGATACACAATAATGTAAGGATAACAAAATACAGAAGTTACTGTTAATTTAGATTCTGCATATGCGCATTTCGACAACTTATGTCTCTTCAGTGCAGATAAAATGAAAACATTTGGGAATCCGTAAAAAAATTGTAAAATCTGATAGAGAACAAATTACCAATAAAGTCTAAATAGCAATGCCAAAATCAGCTAAGGACAGAGCTATGCGAGAGGGAGATACCCCTTAGGTTTTAACAAAATATCCCAAAATTTAGATATTGTAAGTTTATGAATAAAATCGGTTTTCGGGCCAGAACCTGGGTTGGTGAATACCCTCTGGGCTCCTCTGGGACTAACAGTCCACCAGCAGTGGCATCGTCCCAGTGGTAATAAACAACAAAATACCGAAGTTACTGTTAATTAAGATTCTGCATATGCGCATTTTGACAACTTATGTCTCTTCAGTGCAGATAAAATCAAAATATTTGGAAATCCGTACACCAAAAAAAGGTTAATTAAAAACCAAATTAATGTTATACTTAGCTGTAAGTCTTCCAAGGAAGACATGTGTCTCCTGTGTAATAACAAATAAAAATATTCAAAAATCTGTCAAGCAGGAAGTGGGCATGCAAGAGATCCCAAACCCTCTTACACATTATAGGCGCCAATATACTGATACTCCATGCCAAATTGCAGAAGGCAGTGATATGTGGTTTCATAGAAAAATGTGACAGAAATTTTCAAGACTCGAAAAATATTCTTATTTCAGTCAAACAGGGAGTGGGCATGTCAGAGATTCAAAACTCTATTACACGGTATAGATCCCCATACTGATACTCCATGCTAAATAACAGAATGCTGGGATTTGTAGTTCCTGAGAAAAACGTGACAGAAATTTTCGAGTCGTAAAAATATTCTAAGTTCCGTCAAATAGGAAGTGGGCTTGCGAGAGATCCAAAACCCAAAACTCTCTTACACGGTGTAGATCCCCATACTGATACTCCATGCCAAATTTCAGAAGGCTCCCATACATGGCTCCCGAGAAAAATGTGACAAATTTTTGTGACGCCGACGCAAGACGACGGATAGTGATCCCTATATGTCACCACTGCGTGAACACAGGCGACACAATAATTATCAGTGGAAAAAATGTACCAAAATTAAATGATAAAACACTGAAAGTTTACAAAATTGATGATATTAAAGGTACATAAAGACATATTGACATGTTGGTTCCCCATTTCATTTCACATGAAATTCACACAGTCAGGTTACACTTACAGAAAGAGTGTTACCCTGACAAATCACTGTGATATACATGTCCCACTATGAGAGTGGATCTATATATCTTTTTTCCGATTTGAGATCATTTCCTACTCTCTTTTGTATTAAGAGTGGTGTATTATATCACTTAAAATGCAGAAAAAATAATTGAGATATCTCTTAAAGATATAAAAGTTATTCAGTATCACTCTCAGAGTGGGACATGTCTATCACAGTGATTTGTCACGGTACCACTCTTTCTCTACTGTACTTCAATTTCTACATCACATAAAAATCTGATGTACAGTACAGCCAGAGACTTAATTACTATGATAAATCACCACTAGCTGCTTAGTGAAATGTGTATGTTTTATTTGCAGTTTGATCTATCAACATGTTTCCTTTTGTATTTAAAGTGATGCAATCTACTCTTTAACATGCAATAGAAAAAATGTTGATAGATCAATCATGAAAAAAGGTAGACATTTAAAATTTTAGAGTGATATGTCTATCACAGTGATTTATCATGGTAAGTCTCTGGCTGTACTGTAATTATTCAAAATTTGATTTTTCCACAACATTTTAAGGTTATTTGGAGACATATATTATATATGCCTCCAAAGTGTATTTAAAAAAAATGAGTTTTGGGTCCCTCATAAGGAAAAATTAATGGTTCCCCTCCACCCTGTGCCATAAGCAGAAAGTCTAGATCCGCCACTACATGTCGACCCTTAACATTAACCCATTAAAACCAATTTTTTTCCATGTGTAGAGATTTTGTCTCATTTGCAATTACTCCATATCCCTTCGTTGTTAATTCTGAAAAAGCCAGGTGTTAATGCATCTCATTAGAGCCACACTCATTATTAGTCTGACACTAATTAGTCCGACACATATTGGTCTGACACTTACATGTACATGTAGTAGTTTGACCTTTGTTATTCCAACAAAATTCAGTCACACAAAACTATCTCTACCATGTGCACTTGTGCAACAAAATAATACATATTACATCAATACATGAGGAGAGCAGCATGCCCATTCACGTACTGCAGTACGTAATTCACGTACATTATAAAATTTGCACGTACATTTCAAAAATTAAAACGTGCAAGCACGTACATTTGAAAAAAATTGATTATTTAACATTGTGGTTTTCAGATCCAAATGTATTGTTCACATCAAAAGTGAAATGAAAATAGTCGTCGCAATATGTCATGCAACTTGATAGGTTCCTTGCGAAAATGTTTTAAGTTGCGAACTTAAAATACTGGTATACATATGTACCCTCAGAAAACGCCTTGTACCCCCAAATCTAAATTCAAAGGGTACATGTACCCCCAACTGCACAACTGCAAAAAGCAGTGGGCATGCTGGGAGAGGAGTGCAGTTTTAGCAATTTAAATGCTTATTCTGAAAAAATGTCTGACATGTGATTTAAGGTGCATGTATATGTTGATATACATGTATGTTTTGTAGTATAGTCATTGATAGCAACTCAACTACATGTAGCTATAGTTCTGTGTTGGTGGCCAAGTATTTTGTCAAGTCTGAATGAAATTGGCAGTTTTTGTGGAGCACCTCCCCAACATCATTCCTGTAAATATTAATGGCTGAATTTTCTTGAGCATTTTTAGAGATGATGATAAAAATATGATGTTAAACTATGTTCTGCAATGGTGATCATATGTTTTTGGATTATGAGCCATTTTTGCACGGGACATTCCACACAATATTTCTGTATAAAGATTGGTTAAATTTGGTCCAATAATTTCAGAGGAGATGATAAAAATGTGGAAATGAACGACACAGGCCAAGTGATATCTTTAGGTCAGTATGAGCTAAAACTTAGGCAAACAACGATTACAAAGGTTGCCTAGTTATTGCATGTTGTCGCTGCAACCAAATTTTGCCTGGATGCTGATATACTATAGAAATTGCATCCATATGCATGGTTACCTGAGCCAACAGTGCACAGTTACTGAGCTATGAACTCATTAAGTCATTCATGAGTAAACTGTAGGTTTAAGTGATCTAATTTTGTGTGAATGCTGAGCTACATGTACCATCACAAATGCATGCACATGCACATGCAAGATGATCCAACCAGGTACAGTACCCGAGATCTGATACCTGATATGAACTTGAATGTAAGTCAGTCAAGTGGAACATGTAGGTCAAAGTGACCTATTTTTGCCAGGATGCTGACCTACCATCAGTGATGCATGCATGCCCAAATTAAGATGATTGTACCATGTACAGTGACCAAGATCTGAACTCTGACATAAACTTGAATATAAGTGACTAAAGCGGAAAATGTAGGTCAAAGTGACCTAATTTTGCCTGAATGCTGACCTACCATCTGAGAAGCATGCATGTGCAAGGTTAGATGATCCTACCATGTACAGTGACCCAAGATCTGAACTCAGACGTAAACTTGAATTAAGTCAGTCATGCAGAAAATGTAGGCCAAAGTGACCTGATTTTGCCTGGATCCTGACCTACAATCAGAGATGCATGCATGTGGAAGTTTAGATGGTCCTACCATGTACAGTGACCAAGATCTGAACTCAAGACTTAACCTTGAATAAAAGACAGTCAAGCGGAAAATGTAGGTCAAAGTGACCCAATTTTGCCTGGATGCTAACCTACCATCAGAGATGCATGCATGTGCAAGGTTAAATGATCCTACCATGTACAGTGACAGAGATTTGAACTTGGGACATAAGGCACGGACCATTTGATTTTCAGGGGGGCCTGGTATTTTTACCCGAGCCGGATTATTTTTTTCCCATATACACTATGCTAGGAAATTTTGTTGAGCCAGGCTTTTTCTTTCTAATGGACAGGATCTGGGCCAGATTATTTTTTTCAACCAAGATGCTGGTCAGAAA